>JAOVYX010019550.1:0-18321 GCA_035668315.1 Drosera spatulata | reverse complement strand
GTTCTTAGAAAGAATAAAAATGTAGACTAAATTGACTAAAGATTTTTTTTTATCTAAAGAATTATACCAAAGTGGACTAGGTGTATGGCATACATAATTCTCACTCTTCATGGATTTCAATCATGGAATAATATTTTAATTTCATGTTCTTTTACTTATGATAGGTGTTGTAATTAATTAAGACAAACTAAGAATTGTCGTCTTTTGACTATTGGTTATCAATAAGCATGGCATAATCAAACAAACATAATTAATCATGTCAAAACAAGAATATAACATAGATTAAATATGCCGCATTATGAATATTCCTTTAACACCTCATGCCATTAACCTAACGAAGATTAGGATTATATCATATTCATGTTCATACGATCATAGATTAACCAAATAAGCATGATATTAACCTATGAGTTTGCTACTAGCATTTATCAAATAAATGTGATTAATAGCGTGCATACTTCATCAATGTAATGAGGTGATCAATCAAACTACATTAACTCCGTAATTGAAGACAATCCAACATACGATCATGATACCATAAATATTGAACATGGAACTGATGAAAACAAAAATCACGTCTCATAAAATTCATGAAACAGATCCAATCACTTACCCATACTAAAGGTTTACGCTACGACAATATAATATCCCAAAATTTCGTTAATTAAATATATAAAGCACGTTATAATTTCGTTATAAGATATATGTAAATTATGTGCAAAATGAAGGTGCGAATAATTATAACAAACGAATAACATCATAACGCGCAAATAAATGTAACAAATGAGTAGTGTTATAGCATTATAACGTAACGAATGACGTTATACGGCACGAATAAACATAAAAAATGAATAATGTTATAAAAAATTATAACGTAATGTTATAACGTTATAAATATTTCGCATTAAGGCTAACTATTTTAATCCAAGAAAATTTGGATTATTATATGGGATATGATATTGTATTTATGTGATAGTTAAATCGACACGAATTAATTATTGGGAGATTTTACGTGATTGTGTGTGTATGGCTTTGGTGTGACAGTCTATCCTTTGCACGAATGAATTACCCTCTGATAATTAATTTTTCCTATTCATTATTGCCCCTTTATAGCTACATGTTCATGATTTTTAAAGCAGTCACTCGTACATACTCATTTTACTTCTCTCTTACTGTTTTCTCTTCTTCTTCACTGTCTGGGAACCAAACCACCAAACACAAACCTTCCACCATCACCATCAAACACTAACGCCAAACTCCCCACACGAACACAGCCACCCGCCCCACCTTCATCATCATCACTTCACACCATTATCATCAACATCGCATCATCTCCCACTCCTTCACCATCCATCGCAATCGTCACCATCACCAACCCGCCACCACCTTCACGCCGCCACCACCACCTTCGCGCCACTAACACCATCTTCACAACACCAGGACCACCTTCGTCTCCATCCCGCCATCATCAACATCAACCTCACACCACCAAACCGCCACCATCACCATCGCTTTCTCCTTCCCGCGGGAACAGCCACCACCGAACACCTTCACCACACGAACCACAACCAACTTTGGCCACCAAAACCACAACGACCTCGCCCTCATCATCATTACACCATCGTCGTCTTCCCCTGCTCACAGGAGGAGCACTGCGTAGCCGACCACGCCCCACAAAATCCTCCCGCACATGATCACCTCTCACCATCATCGCCACCCATAAACCACCACAAACCAACGTCTCCACCACTTCCAGAGGACTCCGACGACCACCAGAGGCCCTTTCACGACGAGAAACAGCAACCCCAAAGCTCCAATAAACCTCCCCTACGAGCTACCATCAAGAAACACCTCATAGAAGCTTTCCGGCGACCTTCCGACGGCTTCCGGGCCAAAATCCGACAGCCAACGTTGACAAAGGGTGACAGAGCAACGCAAAGAGTCTTGGTGACGTTGGGTGACGTTGGGCGACGTTGGGTGTTAGGGTTTGCTAGGGTTTATTGAACCATAAGACGATCTAGGGTTTTAACACTTTAAAGATAACCTAACGTTGTGCTTAATATTTTATCTATATTATGAGTCGTAGTGATTATAATAAGAAGAGTACCGTTAGAAGGGCGATGAAATGCTTGGTTGCTTGATTTGCATGTTAAGGTGTTAAGGGAACTAGGATTTCGTTAATTTATGCATGGTTGCACGCAATAAGTCATGGATACTATTTTAATGTTATCTATGATCCCAGAATGCCCGGGGTGTGTTGCATTGCATATACGTATGCTTAGTGTGGGGATACAATGAGTTATGCTTAATCACGGGTTTTAGGGTTAAAGGGATACTAAATATACCATTAAGATTAACAAGTACTATTTTAATGCTAATCATGATCGCAGAGTGCCATGGGTATATCTCGAGCATGTACATATGCTTAGCATAATGATGCGATGGGTTATGATTAATCACAGGGTTTATGTATAAAAAGGATACTAAATATACCATGAGGGGGATCGGATTACATTAATAAGTCTTTACATTAGAATCGAGATGGAGGATGAATGTTTTACATTTTGGATATGTGATATGGGGTATTGGGATAGAAACGGGATAGATTACGCATCTTGATAACATATATACCCTCTCGGGGATTAATTGAAAATAACCCCTTAATGCTTAAATAAAAAGGACACGGTAAAATAAAGCTTGGTTTCATTATCATTATGAAATAAATTAATGTAAAACGAATCAAATAATGTATGTGACCTTGAGTTATGAAGGTCGAGCTTTGTGAGCCTTCGTGGATTCGAGTGGATCGTTGTTTGGTCATTTGAAAGCCTTAAAGGCATGTGTATCACTCTTGGAATTCGAAACGGACAAGTAGAGACTAGTTAGGGAAGGGACGGCAGCATACTTGACCCCTTCAAATGCATGCAGCGGTGATAAAGTCGTTGGTGGTTGGTGTCACGAGTGACTCTCTACAGGGAGACCCTTTTCAATGTTGATATCACGAAGCGCATTGAATGGAAAAGTGCATGGACGATGCGAACTAGAAATGAAACGAGTATGCGTTTCAAATAGACTTGCCCGACTAACGATTGATATTCTTTTCATTTTAATCTAGTCTCTCATATCTAATGAGGTGTGTCATTCGAGTTGAGTGATGAACTATTAAATAAATGTAAAGAAAAGATACTTAAAGGAAATACGAATACGTAATTAATGTTATAAAACAATACTGTTTTATATGGTATTAAGTTTTCCTATTGTATAAAAATATTTTTAAGGAGGTTCGGCGGTTGCTATAACCGTTACCGAAAACCCCCTATAAATGAAATACATATACTTTAGATTACTGAACTTCTTTTGCTCATAGGTTATGTGTTCCATTTGCAGGTATGCCTCTAAATACTCCTGAAGAGCCGAAGACTTGCATTGCATATAAAAATCAAGTTGTCGATCGTATGAAAGATAGAAGACCGAAGATATGACTGTGACCCTATCTCTAGTGAAAAACTTTGAATTGAACATCTCTTTCCAAAATTAGGTCGTGGGTATTTATACAGAATTGAAAAATAACAGATTTTCCCCAAAATAGAAAAGACAAGTCACGTAGATTAGGTAAGACGGACGGCCCATGCCTACTTGGCACTGCCATGCTCCTTTCTCCTTCGGTGTGCTCAGCAATTTTTGGTTCATCATATTGCACGGTCCATGCACACCATGCACGGCCGTGTTCTTCAGAAAATTAGCATGCTTTGTCCTTTATATACCAAATAAGTCGTAAACACATCCCCATACTTTTGAAATCATCAAGCAATTATAGTAAACAGCTATGAAACTCTTCAATGATAGCTCACCAAAAAAAATGCTTCGAACTCTTTAGATCTGCAATGAAAACACGAAATACGGCAGTCGACGCTCTAAATAATAAATGGAAATAAAAGGATAAGCACTTTAGGCTTACTGATCCCTTCATAGACTTGAGAAACAAATCGATCCATCACTGAGAATGAGATTTTTTATGAAGGACATAACCAGTTAAGATGTTAAAGCAGAGTTGACGACCTTCTACAACCTCCTCAAACCGAGCTCCCTACCCATCACGGCGGCATTGATAAGATATGCGACCTCCATTGCCATAATTCATGTAAGAAGACTGATTTTCCAAAATCATCATCCTCCGTTGCTTCAAATTTTTATCTACCACTTATGGCCCACTGAGTTCCCTACCCATCGTTGAAACCCCATCAACATTGTGAATCAAATTCTGGACCACCAGAATCTTTTAACCCTAAATCAGATATGGGTATCTCATCTACAGCCTTAACCCCTTTCGGAGAATCAGTCTTCTTTATCGCAACAACTTCATCCTTCCAAGCAATAACATGGAACTCAAAAAGAGAGGCTGTAACCCATTAATCCACAGGAGGAGCATCATTCCCTGCATCCTTACATGACCGTCCTCTCTGTTGGGAAAAGTCGGTGTAAGATGCAAGGAAAATTGCCCAATATTTTTTCCTTGTCGTGTAATTAAAATGAGATAAATAAATAGTCCAAAAATAAATAGAGTCGACATCAAAATTTTTACGTAGAAAATCCCTTAAAAGTAAAAAAGGATAAAAACCACGGGACCGTTGCAATATCGAAATATCCACTAAAGAGGGATTACAAATATCATCCCTAGACTTGTGATAGGGGGATTACAATCATCAGGATAACTCTCATTAATTTTTTTTTCTAACGGGATAAAAATATACCCGTAGAGGATACCCCTCAATTTTTCAAACTGTGTATTTTTGTAACTTTTCTGGTGCTGTTTTGATGTTTTGGTGTCTTGTAATAATTTTTCCCCTTATTCCTTATTTATAGATGTTGCGAGAGAGAGTTTTGTCGTCTTAGTTTTATGTCGTCCCCCATGATGTTTTGCTCCAGAGCTTGGTAGAAGACACGACGACGCAGAGGAGAAATACAAATTATATGTGTATGTGGGTTTCTCCTTCATTTTACTTTTCATTTGATTCATTGTAGACCTCACGGAAGGAAACCCACTAGCACTCTCTTACCTCCACCAGGTTTGGCAAGGTCGTTCGACGGATTCTCCGCTGGAATCAAGGGTTCCCCTACACCATCGTCTTTCTTCTTCTTCTTCATGTTATTCACGACATAATCCTTAAAATATAGTTGGGTTTTAAATATTATTTCAACTATAATATATCAATTAGTTGTTTTTTGCAATCTCAATTCACAATTGTTGATAGTCAATTTATAAAATTATCAATTGGTGTTTTTCAAAATTAAATACATACTTCCTTATCTTATACTTCCTTATCTTATCCTTCAACCAAGCTATTTAATTAAATCCAAAACCCTAATCAATTAAACTCTTTAAGACTCTCACTCCATTTCACTAACGTAGCCGCCGCTTCCCTTTCACCCGCTGCCACCATCGACACCAAATACACTAAGATGGGTATTCATGGGAGGGGAAGGGGACATAGACAAAATGACATATAGCTCTATTCTCTAGATCCTCCGTGACAGGGTTCATATCTTCAAATATTGAGTTCGATGGATGTTGTGGTTAAAGAATTGAGATTTTTAACCCTCGCGCCACGCTTGCATGACTTTATGATTGAGGTGTGGTGTTGAGATCACACTATCTTCTGTGGTGTTTGGCGCGTTGTTTCCCACAAGATTGGTGAAAACGTACTGTTGGCTGGTGAGAGTCAGATGAAGTCGCACTGTTACCAATGAGGGATCGATGTAGTCGCAATGTCTTCTATCTATGAAGATTTAAAGTTGATTTTAGTGCGCATTAAATAGTCATGCGTACACACTGAATGTCACACGGATATTTTTGGAATGAGCATTGTATATTATTACCATAACGACGACGTTGGTGGCGGTGGTAGTGACGATAACGGTGGTGACAACGGTGAAGGCATTCAACAAGAGAAAAGGATTAGTGCTAATTATAGGAGATGATTCTTGTAATTTGATTTGGAATAAATATTTTCTTATTGATATATGCGAAATGTAAGTCGCTCTTCCTCTAACCATGAGGTATGAGTTCGACATCCAAAGACATAAGAAAACAATTTCTCTATGTAAAAATAGAGATAGGATGCATAAATCATCCTATCTTTACAAAGATGTCTTCCCTAAATCCTATATTCGGCAAGATTATATGGGTACGTTTTCTTTCTTTCCTTCCATATATAGGAAAGGTAAAGTTGCATTTTCTAGATTTATTTGATTGAGTGATAAACAATAAAATATGTACTATCAAATTATAATAAAATTCTTCTTAACACCATTTGATAATTCTTTCTTATTTCAATTTGCTCTATTTTTCAAACTAGAAAAAAGAGAAAATTATCATTTGGTTTCTTTTTATTTCATTAATTATCAATAGGTCATAATGCAAAATTCTTATTGTCAATAACTTCATTGAAATTCAAATTATGATTTTATTTTCCCTCAATCAAAATAAGAACATAATTTGTTATAACAGATTACGATAATTTATTAAATAGATTATAAATTATAATAATCATCCCAAAATCCTAAATTCTAATCGTTCGCTCTTAGAACAAACAGTATGTAAGTGTCTCTCGTTATCGTCGTTTTTTGGAATAAAAAATCCTCATATGTACAAATACAAAATATACTGTTTATATTCAATACTATCGTTGTATTATAAAAATACGCACGATTATAAACAGTGCTAAAAAATCCAACACTTTAATATTGATCGAAAATATGAAAAGACGATGTCTTAAAAAACCAAAGCACACTGTTTGTCTCTCTCCTCTTCTCCTACCATTGTCACCCATTACATGAAACAAGAGACAAGCACCAGGCCACTTGATCATATAAAGCTAAAGAAAACCCAAAAAATATAGAGAATTAAAATTTTCAAGATTTAAAATAATTTCTTCAAAATAATATACTCACATGAATTTTTTTTTATAAAATCATTTCCCCTCACAAAAAATCTTGATAATTATAAATTGAGTTTTGAAAATAACAATGTTTAAAATATATCATCATTATCTTGGGGCCATCATCATTGTCTGAATCCTCTTAATACTGGTTTGTGATTTTGTGATTCGGACCATGAGGATTCAGCCATCATCATTTTGGGACAAAGCCATCATCATTGATATTTCTTAGGACAATATGAGGATTCAGACCATGACGTTATTATATTGGGACAAGAAGCGGATAGGGTTTGTGATTTTGGTATTGACAAAAAAAATAAGGATGAGATTAATTGTCATTTATAATTAATGAACTAAATCATTCGATAGATGCAGGAAGAAGGAAAGAAAAATTCCGAAAGGAGGGCATATCAGGTAAGTTGTTGATTAAAAAAAAAAGAAAAAAAAAAAAAGATCAATCGGAAAGAAGAAAAACTGTGTATTATTTTCTCGTAATTAGTAAAAAATAAAAAACACAAGTTGTTAGTAATCTACACTAAAAAAGAAGTTTTATATCTTATAAAATCTACACTAAAAATGTGTGTGGTTATAGCTCAGTCGAATATTTTAGATTTAATTATTTATTTTTACAAAATGAATCATTTATCAGATTTTATTTTTAATTGTGTAAAAAAATAATAATCTTTCTGTATTAAAGTAATTATCGTATAAAGTTTTTTTTATAAAAAACTTAATATATCTTACATACTACATCTTTTAACAATATTTTATAAAATCCCATCAAATTTTATATTATCTCTTAATTTTATCGTTTTATAATGATCAAATCCGATTATATTTATCCAGTGTATAACTAGACGGGTGAACACACTAGTATTTAATTAACCAAAAAACACCTAATATGTTCGCATTGTTTTGAGGAAAAGGTCTTATAGAAAACATTTTCTAAAGAATAAAAAACTACAATATAGTTGGTAAATAAATGGATTTTCTAATAAAATCAATTCATTGTCGAGTTAAAATTTAACCCCTGCAATGGAACAATGAGCCAAGATTTTTTACAAATTGTTCTTGCAATATTAATGATTGTTATTGATACATCTTTTACTTAATAGATATGGTGCGACAATGAAACGTTATACGTCAGAAAAGCGAGTATGGTTCACGATAATGAAACGTTATACGTCAGGGAAACGAGATTATCCTATCCTGTCTCCTTCAAACGTTCCAACAAACAAAGCCAGGAATGATGAAAGGAAGAGGCCAGAGCTGCTATTCGTTGTCTCTAATGAATCACCCACCGGATAAGAAGAACAGAAGCGGAGCCGCCGCCGAAGAAACGGACGGTTACCACCTGACCACCTAGCAGGCTATTACACAACTCCACCATTATATCGATATGGGAACCATTTTGCTACCTCTTCAAAACCCACATCGCAGCAATTCCCCCTTTCACCCCTCAAACCCACCACCACAAAGACCACCAGTTTCATCGATTTCAGCTCATCTGGTTCTCTTAAGACCAGGTGGGTATGTACCGTTTCCATGATGGTATCACCGAATCGAGGCATGAGAGCATCAGGGACGGCGAACGGCAAGAACCCAACATCGAAATCCAAGGAATCATGGCAGGCGAACGCTCTTTTGCTGCGTCTCGTGACTTTAGGGGAGCTGGAGAAGGGATTCAGCTTCCTGGAAAAGATGGTGCTCGGTGAGGTAGATTTTCCCGATGTGGATTCCTGCGCGAGAATGATTCATGGGTTTTGCGAAATTGGTGAGACAACGAAGGCGATTAAGGTTTTGGTGTTGCTCGAGGAGTCGGGGGCTATTGGGGATGTGATCATATATGTTGTGTTGATTCAAAGGTGTTATAAGGAAGGGAATGCGGATAAGGCGCTCGAGCTGCTAAACAGGTTGCAGGTTCATAATGTGAGTTATGGTGGGTTGATGAGGGCGTTGTTCGAGTCTGACGTGCTTGGTACGAAGGTGAAGATGATGTTTCTACGGATGGCGGAAGAGGGTTATCCTGATGTGATTAAGTACAGTATCTTGCTCGAAAAGATTTGTAAGGAGTGTGGAGTAGGGAAAGGGAAGGAAGTCTTGGATGCGATGCAGACGAGAGGTTGTCAAGTGGATATTTTCATGTGTAATGTTCTGATTAAGGAAATTTGCAAAACGGAAAAGTTGGATGATGCGATCAAGTTCATGAAAGGGATGTCAAAGATCTATGGTTGTGAACCAAATGTGATCAGTTTATAACATCATTATTCGGGGCCTGTGTACCGTTGGTAGGTGGATGGATGCGGAGGAGCTCTTGGCCGATATGAGTAGGAGAGGGTGTTCACCTGATGTTGTCACCTTCAACATGCTGATCAACTCCTTGTGCAGGATACGATTGGTCAGACGTGCTATTGATGTGCTAGAGAAGATGCCTAGCTATGGTTGCATGCCAAATACTTACAACCCTTTGGTCAATGCCTTTTGCAAACAGAAGGATGTGATAAGAACAAAGGAGTACTTGGACAAGATGGAATCGCAGGGTTGTTATCCCAATATTTACACCTACAATAGTTTACTATGTGCTCTATGCAAAGATGGGAAAGTCGAGAATGCAGTAGTGATGCTAAACCAGTTGAAACACATGGGCTACTCGCCAGTTGAAACACATGGGCTACTTACTACATTATGATCGGTGGTCTCAGTAAGGCGGGGAAGACAGACCAAGGACTAAAGCTTTTAGCCGAGATGAAGGAGGGCTTGAAGCCAACCCTTGGGACTTATACTTCCCTTATTTTTGGACTTGTTAGAGAGAAAAAGCTAGATGAAGCAGGGAAGACAGAGCAAGGACTAGATCTTTTAGTTGAGATGAAGAAGAGGGGCTTGAGGCCGGACATTGTTACTTACTATGTCCTTATTTCTGGGCTTGCTAGAGATGGAAAGGTAGATCAAGCAATGGACCTCTTCAAAGACATTCAAGAACAGGGTGTTACTCCTGATGTAGTCACTTATAATTCTATCTTAACAGGACTATGCAAAGCGAGGAAGGCAGAATGAGCACTAGCGCTTTTAGCCGAGATGAAGGAAAAGGGCTTGAAGCTGAACATTGTGACTTACAAGTCCCTTATTAATGGGCTTTCTAGAGAAGGCAAGGAAGATCAGGCAATGGGCCTCTTAGCCGAGATGAAGGAGAGGGGCCTGAAGCCAGACATTGTGACTTACACTTCCCTTATTTCAGGGCTTGCTGGAGAGGGAATAGTAGATGAGACGATGGATCTCTTATTCAACCTTGAAGAACTCGGCGTTGCTCCTGATTCAATCACGTATAATTGTCATGCTTCAACTATGCAAGGCCCGACGGACGGATCTAGCAATCGACTGCTTGAGTTATATGGTCTGTAATGGGTTTAAACCAAATGCAAGAGCGTACAAAATTCTCATCGATGGTATTGCATCCGAAGGTCTAGCTGAGGAGGCTCAAGAGTTGCTTGATGAGTTGGGTGCTAGAGGATTGTTATTGAGACCTGGACCTCAGTATGTGACAGTGAAGATGTAGCAAGATTATACATGTAAAGAGATTCAGGATTCAAGAGACTGCTAGTAAGTTATGATGGCTGGACTCTGAGTTTTTGTCACGTTTTTCTGGACAATATAAATGATTGTCATGAATTTATATTCATAACCTACATCAAGCTTTCTTCTAGGTTTCTTGCTCCCAGTTGTTCGCTTCCAGGTACGAAGTAAAGCTGTCAATGCAGAACTTGAAGCATCGAATATAAACTTGGCTAATTGAAGTGCTTTGCATTTCTGTGGCGTCTCTAACGTTTTGTAGAGCTAGTACTTTAGAGAGATTCCTGATGCTTTACACTTTGAACAGGCCTCATGGGATGAATCGAGATACCGGTCTTCTCTTGGTCATCATGCAATGGTTGTTGATCTTAGTTATAAACTGTCCCCCGGAGGGATTTTTCATTGATCTTGTTACTTTTTACTCGTTTATATTTATCGTACTCAACTACCAGAAATGGTGTCTATCCAAGCGGTACGCCAATTGGTTTTATATTGATTTACATATAGAATTTACCTCTTGAGTGAGCGTTTGAATTTTTACAAAAAAGAGAAGGGAAAAAAAAAAAAAAAACACAGCTTCGTATCCCGTCTCTTCAACACTGCTTGGACGATGACCACAGGAATGCAAATGTTCCCTGGTTTCCTCTCCATGGCTTATGGTTCATCCTAGAGCCAGCAGATATTGGATGGTCTAAATGACCTCGTCTCTAGTTTTAAACATAATTTTTTGACACTCTTCCCCTTTCAGCAATTTGCAGCAAGTTATCACCACATCCATAGTACTTGCTCAAGTTCGAAGAGTTAACTTCTCAAACTACAATATTTTCTGAGCTTCAATCGGTACTACATTGTTGATTGATAGCGACTACAATAAAACACCACCATATTAGCAAGAGGAACAGTATGTAGACTGACATTCAGGTGTGAATACTAAGTTATTTTCACATTTGTGAGATTTAATTCGGGGATCTTTGTAAGTTTTTAATGGACGGATTGAAAGGGATTAGAAAGGATAGTTAGTTGGATTTTTTAAACAAAAACAACTCTATTAAAAGTGGATAGATTTGGAGGGATTAGGAGAGATTGTTGATTGAAATATTATAATTATCAAAATAAAAAAAATAAATACATTATTATTATTTATGATTTTCATAAATACAATAAGATCAATTGGCGTATGATTCTTTTCAAAGAGAAACGATTTGGAAAATTTTAGAAAAGAAGGGAGTGACGAGTAGGTATATCGAGATTGTGAAAGATATGTATGAAAAAGCTGCTACATCTGTGCGAACCTATATTGATGAAACGACTGTTTTTCCTATTAAAGTGGGTTTACACCAAGGATCAGTTTTGAGCCTATACCTTTTCGCCTTAGTAATGGATGATCTCACTAGGCATATACAAGATGAAGTATCATGGTGTTTACTTTTCGCTGATGATATTGCTCTGGTGGACGATATGAAAAAAGAGGTGAATGAAAAACCTGAGACTTGGAGGGAGGTATTGGAAAGTAAGGAGTTAAGGATCAATAGAACCAAGACAGAATATATGGAATGTGTCTTTAATTAGAGTAGTCAAACAAATATTGAGAATGTATTGTTGGGAACAGAGTCTCTCCCTAAAACGGATTCTTTCAAATATTTAGGTTCGATGCTATATAAGAATGGAGGAATTGATGCAGATATTGATCATAAGATTAAAACAGGTTGGCTGAAATGGAAGGGCGTTTCAGGGGTGTTATGTGATCCTAAACTGCCTACCAAGTTAAAAGGAAAGTTTTACAAGACATCTATTCGACCAACGATGTTGTATGGGTCAGAATATTGGGCAATTAAGTAGCAGTATGTACAGAAGATGAGTGTAAACGAGATGAAAATGTTAAGGTGGATGTGTAGACACGCAAGAATAGATAGGATACGAAATGAAGTTATCAGATAGAAAGTGGATGTCGCTCCATTAGAAGATAAGATAAGGGAGTCACGACTAAGATGGTATGGTCATATGAAACGCAGACCAGTCACAACTTCTGTTAGGAGATGTAAAACTCGAGAGTTAGCACATGTCAAGAGAGGACGAGAGAGACCTAAAAAGACCATGAGAAAAACCTTGAAGTATGATATGGCTTATCATAATCTTATACAAGATGATATACATGACAGATTGGAATGACGCCGTCGTATTCATGTAGTCGACCTCACTTGATGAGATAAAATCTTGATTTGTTGTTGTAATTGATGTATTTTCCCTTCCTTCAAATTCACAAAGAATAGTTGTATTGATGTCCTATCCCTCTCCTTCCCTTCCCTTCCCTTCCGTTCCCTTCCGTTCGCTTCCGTTCCTGATAAAACTCACAAATCGCTATACTCAAACATGTCTGCGCACCCTGGTAAAGAAAAAGAAGCTAGAAGGTCAGCTTCTTTTTTTTTTTTTTTTTTTGGTCAAAAAAAGGTCAGCTTCTTAACTTCCATATTTCCCAGATTGCAATCCTGTAAATGTGGTGTCATAATCAAACTTTAATTTAGGTCTTTTTATATATGTATCTTCGATATAATTGTAAATCTTCTGTCCCAACTTCTTCGATAAACACAGCTGCTGACAGTTTCTTACATGCCACGAGTAGCCCCACAACACAAGGGACCAAATCACTCAAAATTGTCATTATAACGGAAGGGTATATATTTAAAGCAAGAAATCAGATGGCATATTATTTGGTAGGGATGATCCTAGAGGATCGAACTAGTGACTTCATGTCACCACCTCAACTAATCCCCCGGACACTGACAAGACGCCCCTCATTAGCATCGGTTAAACCTTTGATCGAAGTCAACGGGCGTGGTCAACCTGAATTTTGAGGCTAATGGGATTCGAACCCAAGATCTTCAAGAAGAAGGTTGAGTCGAACACCACTAGACCAATCCAGATTGGTTCAGATTTCAACTTTATTAAAAATCAAAAATACTAGTAGAAGACCTATTGTGAATTTTAAACTGTTATCATGTGTACCTAGGATATATGGTCATGTATGCTCAAACAAAGAGTCCATTGGTGGAAAACCGCCTGAGACAGAGCTATTTTTTCGAAGAGCAAGTTTTACTTCTTGGCAAGCTTCTAGGAAAGCTTTATGAACCAGGACTTGGCTATATTAATACAAAGGCAGTATTGATGATGCGAGCTGTGCGCTATGCCGAAGTGGAGATGAAGACAGCGATCATCTGTTCTTCCAATGCTATTACTGACAGACGATTGTTTGTGAAGTGCAGCAGTTCCTCAAACTCAAGACAAAAGTCAGGGCTTGGCACCTAGGGATAAAATAAAATGATAATAGTCAGCAAGGGGAAAACTGAATTAGCCAAAGCCAGATGCAGTGCAACAGCTATATGGTTTAACCAACGTTGTCTCTATCCCGAAAAACAAAAACCAACATCAACAAAATACAACTCCAAATATCCAATTTCAAGCAAGCAACAACAAAATGCAGCAATATGATCCATAACAGCTTGGAAAAATGGAGCAAAAGCTGACCAGCTGCAAACCCAAAAGTAGCAGATAAACCATTGGGAAAAAGAAGAAAAAAAAAAAAAAAAAAAAAAAAAGGACCCCAACAGCTTCGAAAGCCTGCAAAACACTCTAGATAGCGGGAACCAAATAGCAACCGGGAACAGCAACAAACAATACCAAGATAAAGTTACTGTAAATAGCAGCAGAAGTAACCTGCAAACAGTGACATGCAGCAAAGAGTAGTCAACAACCAATAACCAGCTGCAGCCAACAATTCAAACCCATCCGGACTGCAAAACGATCCAAATACATGAAATTTTATGTCCCATTATTGCCTCTCGCTTTTCCTGCAATAGAATCAAATAGGATTGAATTTTAGACACAAGCATAGGGCTTGATGCCAATTTCCATTTATTCGCACAGGTCTAAGCATTGAACCATCAACCATCATCTTTATGACGATGATTACACAGTTGGATAACCTTTGGTCTGAACTTATAATATATTTTTAACACAGAACTTGACTAAACTGTTAAGCTAGTTTATTCACGCCGCTGGATGCAGTGTACAAGAGTACCATAGGATATAAAAGACGCGCTTTCATTTATTGCACACACTACAAAGAATGTTCGAAATAGAAAAACTCACCGTGACAGCTTCCATCAATAAAGAAAATACCAAGAAACCAAGAGGCATGGTTCTTGTTCTTTACCTTCCAACGAGTAGATTGTTGAGCTATAGAACAAGCTTGTGCGAATATTTTAAAAGCTGCAAAAAAATCAAAGCAGCGCAGAACTCTTCTCATTCACTTCTACCCAATTCACAAACATACCCAGAAAAAGGAGGTACGACCACATCCACATACCACGAAATTAAACATCCACAAATAAAAAACCCCCCCTTTTATTTCTATAATTTCTATTGAGGTTGTCAAGTACTTCACGTCCTCATCTGAGGTGTGCTATACTAAGTTGGTATGGGGGTTCCCTGGGATATCTAATATGATTAAGTCTCGTGCCTATATTATTATGTGAAGAAAATGACGTTATAAGGAGAGGAAAGCCGAGGCATCAAGCATGGGCCATGCGACAGGATGCATGGGCCATGCGTCCTAATTTTTTGGAGTCCCTACTGCACGGTCGTGCGGCACGCCATGCTGGAGACATTGGACACGGCTCATGCAGGTTGTGCATCAGGCACACGGGCTATGCCTCGGGCTTGCCTGCAAGTTTAGATTTATTTAAATCCTTTTCTTATATATATATATATATAATCTATTTAACCAGTCGATCAGATGAGTTAAGAACAATTGAATATGATTTGTAATCATCTCTTCACATAGTGCTTTACTATCACGTTTTGTGGTGATGTGTTATGAGTTTTTCTCCCGGTACTTGGGTTTCCCGCGTTAATTCGTGTGTCGTTTGTTGTCAATTCTCTCGATCTACTGTTACGATCAGGACTGTTAATTGCAACACAAACAATAACAAGTGCGTAAAATAAATGAGACAGATTTACGTGGAAACCCTTCGGGACAAAATCACGAGCGGTTGCCGAAGACGAGAAAACCCACTAGTCAAACGAGGAGATATAAAAGAACTACATCGAGCACCAAGAACATAACAATAAGGGATATAGAAGTGACTCACTCCCAAAACAAATCCCTTAAACTCTCACTATGTGTTTAACAAAGAAAGCAAATGGAATTGATATGCTTCTGCCGTTGCTTGCTCTGATTCCTTTGTCCCCTGCACCTATATGTCACAAACCTTAAGGTGTTATATAGAAAATGAAACCGCGTTTGAACACTGTACCGTGTTGGATAACTCAAGCATATGATTTGTGTCACAAACATGGACCACCGGTCATAGACCACAAATCTTCACCTTAACTCAAATCATCATCAGAACCACGTCAGGATCTTCTTTGTCGTCAAACAACCTCCACCTAAGCCTTAAAAAGGCCTAGCCATCCTCCACTTTTAAGAGTTTTAGACAATGACGAATCTTTAACACAGGAATTGGTTTCATCAAAACATATCTGCTGAATTCTCGGTAGTAGGGATCTTGATCACCTTGACATCCTTAACGTCCCGTACAAAATAATATCGATGCTTAGTTCTTTCATGATGCGTCTGATCACGAGTTAAGTGAATGGCTAAAGAACTATCACAATGAACGACTGTGCTATTTTGCTTCAAACCCAAGTTTGAAACCAAGTTCCTCAACCAAATAGCTTCCTTCACAGCTAATGCAACAGCCATGAACTCTGCCTCTGTAGTGCTCAAAGTTACAGTATCCTATAAAGTTGCATTCGAAGAAACTGGCCCACCACCGAAAGTGAATACATACCCTGTAAGTGACCTCAGATGATCGAGACCTCCAGCATAGTCAGAATCTAAGAACCCCACAACATCGTCTCTATCTCCACCTCGTCTTGCATCATAGACGACGTTCAATCCCGATGAACTCTTAAGATACCTAAGGATCCACTTCACGGCCTGCCAGTGAGCTCTATCAGGTTTGCGCATATAACGACTGACTATTGATACTGCCTGTGATAAATCGGGTCGAGTATATACCATAGCATACATCAACGAACCAACTGCACTCGCATAAGGTACTGAGGCCAATGCTCTTCACTTTGTCCCCTCAATCTTCGGTGAGAGCTCTAAAGATGGCTTGAAGTGCGCTTATAAGGAAGTAGAAACTAATTTGACATCTTCCATGCCAAATCGATCTAGAAGCTTCTCAATGTGCTTCTTCTAGCTCAAGGTTAAGACCCTATGCTTTCTATACCGCTTGATCTCCATGCCCAGGATCTTCTTTGCTGGGCCGAGATCCTTTATCAAACTCACTACTGAGTTGCGTCTTCAACCTACCAATCATCCCTTTATTTCTACCAGCGATCAACATATCATCCACATAAAGTAAAAAGATATACCTGACTCCCATCAGGTTGTTGCTGATGATAGACACACTGATCGTACCGGCTTCGTGTATATCAAATGCTTGTCATAAAGGTGTCAAACCGATGATACCGGTATCGAAGCGACTGCTTCAACCCGTATAATGATTTTTTCAGAAGACAGACTCGATCTTCCATTTCTGATAATGAAAAACTCTCCGGTTGGCGCATATAGATCTCTCTTCTAGCTCACCG
The DNA here is from genome assembly GCA_035668315.1 of Drosera spatulata. NCBI lineage: Eukaryota > Viridiplantae > Streptophyta > Magnoliopsida > Caryophyllales > Droseraceae > Drosera > Drosera spatulata. The sequence continues at coordinate 1,156 of JAOVYX010019550.1, read as the reverse complement.
TGTAAGAACGCCATCTTCCATTTGCTCAAGTTCAAGATCGAACTTAGCAACCAAAGGTACAAGAACTCGAACAGAATTATGTTTGGCTACAGAAGAAAAAACTTCAGTATAGTCAATACCTTGCTTCTGAGTGAAACCCTTAGCCACCAATCTGGTCTTGAATCTCACATTGCCACCATCGCCTGCTTCCTTCTTTTTTAACACCCATTTGCACCCTACAGTGCGCTTTCCCTTCGACAATTGAACTAGAGTCCAAGTGTTCCTCTTCCATAGCTGTAGTCCACTGGGCACATTCCGAACTAACGACGGCCTCCCTGAATGACAAAGGCTCATTCTCAACTCTCGCTAACATTGTGTGTATATGACACAAAATTTGAATAGCCGTATCGAACGAGGGGTCTGATCTCTCGTCGTTCCCTATCACGGCTAAGTTGGTACTGCTGTAGAGTGGATCCCACCAAGACTGAATCTAGTACAAGTGGCTCCATCCCTTGATCTTCTTCTTGATGAACTGGCAGCAAAATATCATGTGGGATGTTGCGATCTGAGGAGTCCATATTTTGAGGCTTCACCTCACATGTCGATCTCTTGACTACTCGTGTCTGCTCACTACAAAATGAGTCATTTTGCGACGGAAATTGTCCTTCGCAAAAAGCCAAAAATCCGTCATTAAAATTGTTTGACGACGGATATACTCCGTCGCTATTAACGTGGCCATTAAAAAAAAAATTAGCGACGGATCTGTCGCTAAACCAAATGTATAGCGACGGATTGACTTTTTCCGTAGTTAAATTTTTTTTTCTATACTTGCAAACTTAGCGACGGCTTTTTCGTCGCTAAATGTCAGTGTGGATTTGGAAAACTTAGCGACGGATTCCGTCGTTAAATGTCATTGTGGATTTGGAAAACTTAGCAATGGAATCCGTCGGTAAATATCATTGTGGATTTAGAAAACTTAACGACGGACTCCGTCGCTAAATGTCATTGTGGATTTGGAAAACTTAGCGTTGGATTCCGTCGCTATTTGCGTTTAATTTTGTAAAAAAATTAATCAGAATTTCAACGCATACCAATACAAATACATGTACCTAGAACATCAAGAAACTCAGAAATATACAAACATCAATCAAATTGAACTAAAATTTCGAATTATACA
>JAOVYX010019549.1:0-18322 GCA_035668315.1 Drosera spatulata | reverse complement strand
GTACTGAAATTCTAATATACCGATTCTTTATAATGAATCGGTTCAAGTTTTATATAGATTTCAATTTTTGAAATTTCAATCAGTATGAAAAGGTAAATAACACCAAGATTTATACTGGTTCGTCCCTAACTTGGTCAGGGATTTACCTCCAGTGTAAAGACACAACAATATACTATAATCACCCTAAGTATAATCTATCACCTCTGCTTATAAACTCCTACAAGACTCTACTTGTAAACACACTTACAAGTTCGTTTCCCTTAATGTACCCTTAGACTAGTGAAACTCCAAATACAGACATCCTCCTAGTGACTGTAGACGCCTGAACAAACCTAGGCCAAGGTTCTCTAACCAACAAAGCACCCTGTGAGTGATGCTGGACAAAACAACATTATTCAGTGAAAATTTTTTTATAAATCTTTATCCAAAAATCAAGGATTTTGTTACAGAACTGTAACTGTACCAAGAACCAATTTATTTCAAAGACGGGGTTCATCATAAAAATAGAATAAGATAGATCCAAATTCCTAAGTGCTCATAAATACGACTGACTAAATAAAAGTACCAACTTGTTTACAATGCTCATGACACTATATGACAGTATTGCACCTTCCATCTTGTAATTCTTGTGCACTGCCTTTGAGTTGTAATCTTGAGGTTGAAATGCCGAGATCCACTTCTTGCATTAACCTTAAATTCCCTCTTGATATCGACCACTGTGTTAATCTGCATATCAACATATTGGCAAACATAATTACATTGGCGTTTGTCATCATCAAAACATCACAAGGTTCATGATAGACATGCAGAGTAGATTTATGAGATGATAACCGATAGCATGAACTATCAGTTCTCCAAGTCATGCTAGACATGCAGAGTAGATTTATGAGATGATATTTCTACAAGATAATAGCCATTGTTTTAGAAAACCAAACCTGAAGATTTGGTTTGACATTATTGATTTGTTTACATAAAAGGTCCATGATCAATGAAATGGTATTGAAATTTTATATAAATGCCTTAATGATTATACATATCGACTATTAATGGAGAAAGTTGAAAAACAAAAATTTTATGAGGCGCGGTGTTATGAAAACCAATAGCCTACTTTTAAAACGTCCATATGGATATGTGAGTCCTCCACATTAAAGTTGTACATGAATATAAACATGAAGTTTTCCAAATCTTTAAGCTTGAGGTTTTCCATCTGCAAATTTGTTAATGTGCCATATATATGTTTACACCACCTCTAAGTATAAAGTGGGCATAAAGTGAGGCATGATATTTATAATGGCGCCTCAAATGGTTTATTAGTCTCTAACCTAACATGCTAATCATATGAGGCACATTTCTCGACATAAGGGAGAGAACTTGATTTCTTGATTGATTTGAATGTCAAGAAATCTCCTACAAGGAGAATTGAAGTATATGGATCCATGTACAAAGATGTCTACTGAAGTTTAGAAGATAAATGGCTGGCAGTATTTAAGCAATTAGGTACCACATGTATTTGATATGACTAAATTCATTTTCTTGGTGAAATAGCACCACCAAAGGTGGATATTCATTAGAAATTGATATTGATTACGGATCTTTTACTGAGTTTTGAATATGAATCCGCAAAATTAAAAGTGCTTGAAATTTAATAAGATAGTCACCTAATATGTCTATGAGACGGCAATCCGGATAAATGCAGCTGCTTCATATAATATAATCTCGAGTTACGGAACTACCAAATCAATTGTTATGGAAAACCGTGAGGATTTGGTACCTACTTTTAAATTATACGGGAATATGATAAAATTGTCATCGATGACTTATATACTTTCTCTATAGAGCACTTTATCTCAAATTATAATTTGGTCATAATTTTTATTATGAGTGTTAGAGGCACTAGAATTGAGATAAAATAGAAATGATAAATACAAATAATCAGCTCTCATATAAAAATCTGTGTTTTCAGACATGCTGTCCGAACACCATTATACTATAAACTGTTCAGATAAAGATAGCTATTTGTGGGAAAACATAATATAATGAGGTGGTTATATACAAAGCGAGGCTAATTGTCTATGGGTTCATGCAGAGATCCGAAATTTAATATGATAATGGAATTTCTCGTTTATGATATAATGTTCTATTATTATATCAGATTGGCAATAAGAATGAAAGTTTTATAAATGCACATTATGATTGTGATCCAAATTATTTGGATATACAAGAGAGCATTATGAAAGATTATAATTCCTAAATGAGGAATTAAAAATAGAAGGTTTGAATTAAGAATGTCTCGACCTGAAGTTCGAGTATCTTTCGTTTATGATATCTCTATTGAAGTACACATTTGGGTTGCATTTCACATTTATGATGGACATTAATGATTGATAGTATATTTCACCAGAAAAAATATTTCACACATTACATGGTGTGAATAGTGAAATGAAAGTCCCATCTAATTTGCTCTGGGGACATCATGACTATAGTTCATGAGATCTTACTTTACTTCTATATTTGAGATTGATGGAAGATTGTCCTTATCAAGGGGAGCAACTCCGTTAAAATTTGATAAGCTGTACTCTTTTTTCTTTGTCGAAATTTTTGTCCTTTTTGGGTTTTTCGTGATAAAAGATTTTAACTAGGCAACTGGTGTAATGGTTGGTAGCATATTTCATGCACTCATTTCCTCAAATCTGTTTCTCCCATTGGGTTTTTGATTGAGATATTTAACGAGGCATGAGCACAATGTAACATTATTTAATGGGGTGACTTAAGGTACAAGTGAATGTGAGTAAATTATGAGATCCCCACAAAATTTGGTCAAAGTTGCACATGAAGATGATCAAAGTTCTAACATGATCAAGAAGATAATCTTGACAAGATTGAAGGATGTGATCACATCGAGATCCCAGATAGACTAACATTGCTATACAATGATGAAGTTTTCATGTTGCTAATTTCAAGGGGAGACTTATACACAACACACTTTTTTTTTTTTTTTCATTTGTCAAGTTTTTACCCCATTAGGTTTTCTTGACAAGGTTTTTAATGAGGCGGATCATACGCGTATTTTGAAAGATGAACATCCAAGGGGGAGTATTATGAATAACTAATGGATGTTCATTTTCTCTAATTGTAACCTACATCATTATGTATGGGAGCTATGCTTTTTGTAACTTCTATCTATTCATATTCCTAATCAAATTGTAACTCCTTTCTCCTTTGAGGCTATAGGCATGTTGTAAGCTTATGAGATGTATCCAATGCATGTACCATATATCCAAGAAAAGAAATCATCAATTTCACAAAAAAAAAAGAAAAAGCATATATGAAAAATGTGAAAATCTATATAAGAAATCAATATAGAGAATCTGTTGGATGAATGAGTAAAAAATGGATCCCTATAAAAAAAAATGACATTATAATACTGTATTATAAACATAGAGACAAAAAAGGTGATGCGAATGATCTAAGCCTTACTGAGATAGATGTCATGTTATCTCCGTAAGTATGATGATAGCGGTGGGAGAATGACATAAGGAAGAGTCATGTATGTAAGTATGATGATAGTAGTGGGAGAATGACCTACGGAAGAGGCTTGTATGTTTATTGTTTTATTGAGATAAGTGTCATCAATGAAAATATTTATTCTTCCGTTATTTTTCGAAAGAGCTCATGTAGTGTACGAGTAAAAGACTAAGAGGATCCTATTTTATACTGGATTTGATGAATTTATGATTAATCATAAATCTTTTTTTTTTCATTTTATATAATTGGATATTAGTCATGTCTTTTGAGAAATAACACAAGGGTTTTTTTTTTTCCAGAAAGTATCATTTTACATGGTAAAACGCACAGTAGTGTTAAGCATAAATTTAAAGTGGATTGATTTAAAATTAATCAATATGACGACAGCCCCTCTCACAGGATTAACTTTCTTTTAAATTTTAAATTTTAAATTTTAAAATATTTTTAAAATGATAATTATTTAAAATTTTATAAAAAAAACTATAATTATATCTGATTTTAAATCAACTTTCACCTCCCCAAATTTAAACAACATATTTTTATTATATAGGAATACTAATAAAAAGTACAGTTGAGCTGGTCTATTTAGTGACTGGCAAAGTTCTTATCCACATACAAGCTTATCAAGACCAGTGGCCTCTTATCTATCTTTAAGGTTCGGTTAGTTAACCAAGCAGTGAATCGGTTTGAACATGAAAACCGAAACTGATGAATAGTAAAATAATTTGCAACTCAAAAGCACAAATTGTTCCTCAAACTGAAAGAAGTAAACAATTTCAGTTTATCAATTTTTCAATGGTTTCTATTAACACTTGAGCCGCTCAATTGTTCCACTAGACAAATAGTAGTATTATAACTCGTAACTCAAAACCACAAATCGTTCGACAGAATCACATCAAAACAAATAGACAGCTAAAACTATGATTATGGCTCGGTAATGGGCTAATGAACAAAAACAAAAAAGGCGAGTTTGATAACATGTCAATAGTGTCCAATGGAAATTTTACATCAACCATGCTACGATCGGCCAGCGCCACCAGACACTCCAAGCTCAAAACACATGCTGAAACCATAAGTTGCTCACGGGAGCAAGCCACTTAAAGTGTCGAGAGTTGACAGCGGATCACAACATTTCCTGCGATTTCCTCACACAGCGGCTCACCTTTTTCCTGAACTCTTCCCTGTTATCTCTCCATTCTTTCTGCACTCACTCAATAAACAGGAGTGTGGTCAAGGCAGGTAAGTAAATCACTACACATGAAAAAGTTTATACTGAAGCGTTGGAAAGAAAAGCTTTCCAAGGCAGAGAGCCAAGAAATTTAGGCCAACAAGCACAGAGGTAGAGAAAGCAAATGGGGTTAGTTCCTGGAAGAAAGTTTTTCAAGACACTGACATTGGTTTGGCAAAAGAATTGTTTCCATCTGATGGCAAGCGAATTCCAAAATTATCCGTTATTATGTCAGTTACCGACTAGTTAATGGTTTCAGTTTGACCCCTCCTGACTGCAGGTACTCAGTAGCATATAGTATCAGTATTTTGCACTTCTAGTCCTCAACAAATCATGAGGTTTTCCTTGTCTAGTGTCTATCGAGGAAGCAAGCTTTATTCGACGCTGTATGTCATACTGGAACATACAGCTGTGTGTTATAAGTTAATATGCTGGCGATGTACCAAATTTGTAAGGATCCAGGAAGGATTCACATATTCAGAAGAAAAGAGATCAAAAGAAGTTTGTTGATCTAAAGAGCAGGAGCTCTCCTCAACATACAAAATTAAGTCCCAACCAAAGATAAGCAGATGCGGAATAGAATATAGCGACTTACTGCAGCTTCAACATTTGCAGGAGACTCATCATTAGGACTTGAAAGCATGGATATTATGCTCAAAACAATACTTTCCACCTGCATTTTGCGATTTGCATATATAAGAATGATTAGAGAAGAAAAAGAAGTTGATAACATCATAACATAATACAATTTGAGCAATGATTGACGAGCTAGACTTACAATGGTACAAGGGACGATACAATGAAAGCATCACACCTACCCGCACAACTCAAATTGCTGAAGCACAAAGCTAAAAAACAAAGTAAATCATAAAGAAACACACCAAACCTCTATCGAATCATATGAGGTTGCTACATGGATTAGACAACATTATTCCTCTCTGTCCGCCATGAGATCATAGTGGATTCTATCAGACAGAAAAGACTTCCTACAATCTATTTTACAGGTGTCTGTATCTCTCTTCCTCACCTAAGTAGCACCTCATCCATTAATTCTCCTCATTAGTGTGCCACTCGGCTTTGCATGTTCATACCAACTTAACTAAGAATCTCTCATGTTATCTTTGATCGGTATCACCCCAAGTTTTCATCCTATGATTTCATCACAAATCGTACCATTGTGTTCACAACTCCACCTACACCTATTCATCACTCTTACTCCCAGGTTATTGTGCATATTGTCACTTCACAGTCAAACATTATAACATTGTCGGATACATGATTGTCTAGCTCTTCCACTTCAACCAAAGACCTCCCCCTAGGCCCCTATGAGTAATTTAATGTTGATTACAGCATTGAATACGTTTCTTTGAAAGGGTCATTTTAGAAAAGATTTCCGTAACCAAGAGCAGCGCCCCTACGACTTTGAACACTCAGCTTGGAACCACTCCCTATATAACTCTACTAAAAGCCCTCAACCTAAATTTGCCAAATTCTCCTTCCAGAAACTTGACATGTACCATGAAACCTCATTCCATTTGTCTCCTGTCTCTTCATCCTAAAGCATGAAAAATGCTGGGCTCAAAGGTAATTCACATGCGAGGTAGTAAGCAGTAGCTCAACCTCTCTAAAAAATATCAATCAGCACTAATTCTAAGCAAGTAAACTTACACAGCCCTAGGCGGCTGATGAATAGGTTGCCTAGGCAAACGGGGTGCTCCAACGCTAGGGGAAACATAAAACAGTTGGTTTGTGCTCGCACCAGTTCCACTCCAACTAGATTATTACTCTGCGCGTTGCGCAGGCTTTTTTGTGATCATTTTATATTTTAATATGTTAAATATAACGTTCTTTATGATAATTTTTATATTTCTGTGTGTTAATTAAATTGCATGTTATTATTTTGATTGTGTTAATTAAGATGTTATTTGTTCGTAACGAATTTGTAGTAAGATTCCTTATATTTTTTGTTAATAAAGATTGTATGTTTTTTCTTTTATTTTTTTATAAAATTTAATATTTGAAAAGATTGATGTACGCTGCGCAGGCTTTTTATGTGATCATTTTATATTTTTATACGTTAAATAATAGCGTGTTTATGATCATTTTTACATGTAATTAATTTATATGTTTTTATTTTGGTTGTGTTAATTAAGATATTATTTGTTCCTAAAGAATTTGTAGCAAGGATTCCTTATATTTTTCTAATAAATATTATAATTTTTTCTTAAAATAAAATTTAATATTTGAAAAGATTCATAGTCGTTTGAAAATATTGATGGCGTCCCATATCTTGGCATCCCATTTCTTAACGTCCCATGTTCTTGACATCTCACAAAATAATTGTGTATTTATGTATATAATAAATTTTCGTGATAACCCTAGCACACTGCCTAGAAATCCAACCAACTCGCGTACCACCGAGGTTCAAGGTAGCCCAACCACCTCTGGTCATCTGGTGCTTTTGAGAAGCTTGCCACAAAGTCCAATACTCCCACCAAATGCATATATGCACACGACCACTTGACTTGTCATATGCTTCTACTTCTATAGTTTATTTTGGACATGCAAAGGCAAATGCTTCATCCTTATTATAGATTGCTATAGCCGAACAAACAAGCCAGTACTATATAATGAGAAGCACCTTCCTTTCGGTCTAGATTCTTATCGGTCTAGATTCTTAGGACACAAATGTCACAAAACCAAAGACTCAGATCTATCAAAACGCAGTAATGCCTTCTACATGAATGGCCGATCAGGACCACCTCAAAAGCCTCTTCTCCAAATAAAAACATAAGGAACCTCACTATAGAGAACCTATAAGGCTATGATATTTAGAAACTCAAATGCAAGTGGAAATATTAGTGAAAATGAAACAGACACATATCAGCCCATCATATGAACCTTGAGCAAACTGATCCTAAACAAATTGAAGACGAAGAAATGGAGGACAGGAAACCAGACCATTGCATCACAGTTCAAAAGCTCAAGGAAACAGAAGACATTATTACATGGAAGCATCCAGAATGATGAATCTATAGCTATAAGACCAAACAAACAAATAAAATTCCCAAGATTAAAAGTGAAGCTGCACCAAAAAGTACAGTACGCTCCTACTTCATTATGCAGCCTGATAAATTAGATAAATGGCGATAAACTTCAGCACCGTACCGTATGAACCGGTGACCAGCGTTCACTTGCCAGCTCATAGCCATTTGGGTCATCACCGGGTGGATGAAGAATGGAAATGCAAACTTTCCCATCAGAGTAAACTGCAACCACAATAGCTACTTGGTTATGCTGTGTGTTGATTACATCAGAAGATAACCTCAAATCATAGAACGACACACATTTTCACTTCACAAAGTATGCATTTTCAAGTAGTAGTACTTAAATGCAGAAAACAAATTGAGTATCAGTAAACGAGCATTGGGAATATTTCTGTACATGACATAAATCTCCCTCCCCATTGTGCACAATCTATAGAAATAATAAAGTAAAAGCCGCAGAGCAAAAGGGGGAGGGCTGTAGCGGCGTCTACGCAGAAAACAACACGCACACAATAGCTGATGACAAGTGACAACTAACCATTGGGATGCCACATCTCTGAAGTGAATTTCACACTTGGGGGGCTATTTGGATAGTTAGATGGAAAACTCATCAAAGCATTGAAGAACCCTCCTTCGCTGTAACCAAAACACACTGATTAATGAACAAAACTCGTAAACTTACAACAAATAAGCCTATCAACGAATAAGCCAATCAAATCAAGAGAACAAACAACCAATGATAGACAATCAAACAATGCAGGTTCAGAACTTCAATTTCCATATTCTTCCAAATCCCTAAACCTTTGTAAGGAATACACTTACCGCAAATCGCTGTTTCAAAACTGCAAACACATCCAATGATCATAGAACAAGAAACAACCAAGAATCAACAAGAAACATTAGAACTTCCATTGACATACCCTTCTAAACCCTTAACCCCTAAAACCACAAATCAATTAATTACAATCGAAACAAACTTTACTTACTCCACAGCATAATCTGGAACAAATACCAAGAACCCGTGTCGATTCAACACAAATCCATCAAGATCTTTACATAACAATCCAAGACGAATCGATTTCTCCCAACAATCAATTGATCAATCAACACACAACGAAAACCCAAAACAATCCTGCAATGAAAAGAATACTCACTAGAGAGTATCAGGAGGCCCAATAATAGTAACACTCCATTCAAAAACGTTGCTTTCATCCGCCAACCCTGCCGAAAACCCATCCACAGGGTTCTTACAAAGATCTGAAACACACAAAACCAAAACCAATCAAAATCCAAAACCCAAAATCAAAACAACCAATTTCCAAACAACCCAGTTGCAGAAATCGAAAACCCAGATGAAAATAAATCAACGCCATCAAGATAGTGGGATTCGAATTCGAGCCAGATAGGTTTTGGAATTCGAATTCGAATTCACCTTTGAGCTGCTTTTGCAGGAGAAGAGTTGCCTGAGATTGAGAACCCATCAACGCAGATTGGGGCAAAAAGAGGGTTCTAGAATGAAGATGGAGAGGTAAAGGTGAACAAAGTTACTATGGTGAGGCTATTAAACCCAAAAGCGCAGAGAGTTGAGTGTTTGTACAAAGTCACGGCAGCAATATGCTGGTTGGTATTTATATATACGGTGAGTTTGAGGTTTTGGGAAGGGAAAGAGATTAGTGTTATAATATAATATATATAGATAATTATGAACAATACGATAAGAATAATATTGCGTATATATAATGTCAAAAAAACATTGATCAAATCGATGATTACAAAAGATTTTATTTTATTATAAATTATTCATTGTATCGGAATGTCTTTTATTATGAAATAATCTGTCCTCTATAAATATAAATAGAATTATAATTGTGATATTTCAAATCACTTTTGAATAGAAAAATAACATGTCTTTTTATTTTCTTTCGTCCCAAATCATATTTTTTATAATACGTTATCAATAGAAGTGTTGTAACCAAACTAATTGAGTGAAAGATAATGATCGATCCAATTCACAGAGCACCTTTATGACTTCTGCTTCCGTTGAAGTGCAAAAGCTCTCTGCCTGAATATACTTTCATGTTGTTAAAGCTATATGCTTTTTCGTGTACAGATACAACAAACTTGAACATGTGTTTGTTCATGGTACTCCTCTGGACAATTTTCATCAAGTTTTTAAAGGTCAAAACCATTTCGTTGTTTTCAAATGTTTTGATTCTGATTTCATACTAGTACATGGGTTGTTTCTTGTATGGGAGCTTTAATGCTTCGCACAAGAATCGGTTGAGTTCCTGGCATCGATCGTGACATCATTCATCATTACTTGATACCCATGACTATTTTCAACGGATTTTGGCTTAATTCATGTGAATTTTGCCACTAAGAAAATCAAATAGTTTTTAGATTTAACATGGAACTTGAAATATATGATTTTGCATATTGAAAGTCTCAAGCAGCACAAGGAAAAAGATAACCAGTTTTTGGTCTTATCCTACCATAAGTAATCTTTGTTAAAAGGATTCCATCCCTTACGAAAAGGTTTTACACATAAGTAAAGGAAAGATTTAAGTTTTCAATTATTCTTAAGTAATTATTTTTATCCTAAACATAATGTTTTAAGCTAAGTGTTGTGAGTCGTTGTACGCGCAAATTAATTCCCCTAAAAAATAAATAATATAATAATGAGGGGTGTCGATCTCATGAGGAGTTAGAAAACGAGGTTGAAATTATATAGTGATTATCAAGTTAATGAAATATTACTAATCAATTAAGCTCAATAACATAAAAATGAGGGAGGTGTTGAAAAAAAAAAACAAAAGTTAAACAGAGCAATGTATTAAATTTAAATGATTCAATTTTAGATTTTCTCGAGAGTTTAATCTAGTTCGATATAACGTATGATCTTCGGTATCTTCACTTGCCTATGTATTTCAATCATAGGCTAATATTTTTATCTCATGTTCTATTATGGTAGGTGTTTGTAATTAAACTCGATAAAAAAAAAAAGAGTTGTTGATATAATTATTGGTTATTAAAAAACATGCCATAACCAAACTAACATAATTACTCTATGTTTAAACGAGAATATCACACAGACTATATATGTCGCATTATGAATATTTTTCTAATACCTCACAATATTGATCTAACATAGATTAGCGTCATATCATGCTAATTTTAATGTGATCATAGGTTAAACAAAAGAGAATGCCATTAACCTATGAACTTGCTACAAATATCAACCAAAAGAGAATGGCTTGACCGCATACATACTTCTTCTAAGTATTAAGGTGGTCAATCATAATATATAGAATAAATAATTAGGGATAAATCAATACATAAACATGATACCATAAGTTTTGAACATGAAATTATTGAATTCAGGAATCATATTTCATAAAATCCATGAACAAAATTAAATCACTAAGCCATACTCAAAGAATTACACTACAACCGTCATAAAGAGAAATGAACAATTCATGAAACGATCACAAAAATTCATTACAAATCACAACGAACAAAGAAAAGAGATACTAAACCCTAAACCAATAGAGATTGATCTAGATGACGGTCGATGATCATCTCTTCGATAGTGGAACGTAGCATAGCGTAGGTCTCAATTTTCCTTGACGTAGCACTCGATGTTGTCCGCGGAATTCGTCGTCTCGGATTGGATCAGAGTCTCTTTCTTGTGGAAACCTGATGAAAAACTCTCTGGAAAATGATATTTCGTTGTTGGTATTTATAGAAAAATAAAAAATAACTCATTTCTGCCAAAATAACGAACTTAAGCATTGTAGATCTGTGATCAGGCATGGCCCTTGCCAAGGAGACACACCCAGCATGGCCTGAGCTCAGGAACTTTTGGAAATCATGCCGCACGGGCCGTGCCAAAGGTAAAAAAATCAGTCAATTTTCAAACTCGCATAACTTTTATAATTTAGGTCTGTTTTTGCTCCGTTTAGAAATCATGCCGCATGGGCTTTGCATAGCAGGCACGGGCCGTTCCAAAGGTCACAAAATCGGCCAATTTTCAAAATCGCATTATGTTTGTCATTTAGCTCCGTTTTTGCTGCAGTTTGTTTCCTTTTCTTTCTGATAGATAGTAGAATATGAAAATCATCTCTAAGTACTCCAAAATCTTCTTGAACACTCCAAAATATTCAGCCCACCAAAAAAATTTGATTTCTTCAACTCTGCAACGAAAACAAGAAATACGACAGTATCGATGCTCTAAATAGTAAAAGGAATTAAAACGACACAAATTAACAATAAAACTTCACACAAACAAGAAACTTTGACTAAGAAAACGATGCGTGTTTACATACTTATCAAACTTCCCCAAACCAAATATTTGCTTGTCCCTAAGTAAAAGAAAACACACTCGAAAGAATAAAAACATTGAAAAATGAGAAACTCAAACCAACAAAATAAATAAGTATCATAGCACACACTTTCCGCAAGCCATTTCATATTCCCCTCTCGCCATATCACATGAAGTCATTCTCATATCTCTAGATGATCATCTAACAATTACCACTCTTCATTCCCACAATGATCGTGAGGATCATATCAACACTCTAGTCATGGAAGAATAAGGGTGGGTTCAACCAGCTGTAAGCATTCACATACTACCATCATCTTACTCAAACCAAATATACATCGCATCTCATTTCAATATTAGACCAGGACCCAAGAAAACAACAAAGTAGGTGAAAAGGAGGTCGACTATGTGATTTATGGAATTTGGGTACAAGAGTAAGAATATGATATGAATCAAGATAAACGATCAGTACATCAATCCCTTAAGGTGCCTTTACAAAAAGAACACCAAATGTACTAAAACAAATATACAACACCCTCGAGTCACCCCTTTATTAGGATAAGTGATTTCTCAAAATAACAAAAATAACTCTTTTTTTAATTTTTTTTTTCTTTTTGAGCAACCTCATCTTATTGAATATTATGCCCCCGCTTTTATGTATAGACATAAATGGTAATTTTGATTATCGAGGTAAGGGATATGACACTTTTAAAACTTTTTGCTTGCTGGATTGTTTTAGCAATCATTTTCTTTTCTTTTTTTTAATGAACATGAATAACAAAAGCAATATAGTCCTAACACATTGTGTGCCATATTATAACATAAGAAGATAACCAACCCATAGAAGATATCCCAACTATCGCTACCTTCACTCATACATGTGATAAGGTTCAAAAAGGATTCTTTTGTGGAGTTTAATGACATGAGAAATATAGAATATCTCTAATAATGAATTCAAGCATGCCCAATCAAAATAGTGTATCACGTAAAATACGAGGTGAAAGGAAGAAAAAATAAGGGAATAAAAACGTAAGGTAAAGGAGGGTTAAAGGGTTATGGCTACACAAAGAAATGGAACAAATGATTTGCGATGCACACCTCTCCGCATTACCACTACCAAGTAGCTAATAGCTTAACCTTGATGTATTACAAAAGTCTAGTCTTATCATTGCCCCCACATCCCGTGTTTAATTTTTCCCCCACTTATGCTTTGCTAGAGATGCAAACCTAGCGATACTTTGGACGACAATCCGCTATGTAACCAAGTGGGCTTTCAACTTACGCCATCTTTATTGTAGTATGACACTTATCTCATTTATTTGTTTGGAGTTAACACATTTTGCATAGTTCCTAGAAATTCTTGTGTAAATTCCTTCACTAAAGGAAAAAATTTAACACTTTTTCTAAAAAATTTGCAGCCCTTTTCTTTTTCTTTTTTTTTTTTTAACAAAATGAGACACAATAAAACACAACTTGGCAAGACAAATAAATGACAAAAATGACTCAATAAATAAGATTGGCATAACAATATTATCCAGACTATTGTTAGAGCATACAAATACCACATAATCTCAGTTTCAGTTCTCCTTCTCCTCCCCCAAACCATAATCATACATTGTCCTCAATGTAAAAATAGTAAAATAAAAATCATAGGACAATACTCACAAGCTGTATCACTGCTTGGGTAGAGATGGTGGTGCGAAAAAATGATGATGAAGCTGCTATTGCATTTGTTGGATCTGCTGCGTGTTTTGAGGAATCTTATAGCACTTTCCCATCTTGCATATAATCCGTCTTTTCTTGAAACAAACAAAATCAAGACAATTAACGAACATTTATTTAATTTAAAAAATAAGAAGAAGAAAAAAAATACTTGGCTTACCTCCAAGAAGCGCTTGGTTTAGAGCGTACAGCTCAGCTCTTTATTGTTATTTATAATGCTTAGGTAGCCAAGCCTTAACCTTCATTTTCTTCCTTTTGATGTCTTTAAAAGATCTTAATTCATTAAACCTCATTTATCAAGAAGGCTCATAAAACATTTTTAAGGTACTTTGATACATATGGAAATAATATGAAACATGACACTTCATATTTTTCCTTATGATTATGAAAACATCAAAAGTAAAAAGATTATCACAATAAGATAAATTTGAGTGAGATTGAACTTTTTCGAATTCTAGAATAGGGACATCCATAGACGTTGATTCATGCTCATGGTCATTAGGCATTCTTAACACAGAATCATTATACTTGACTTTATCACAAACATACGATTCCTTTTCCAATTCAATGAAATCATCAAGAGTAATCAATTGACCACCAAAATAAGTTTCATTAAAGTTCTCAAACTCATCATCTTCAAGTTCAAACTCATCGTCTAGCACAAACCATTCTTTGTCCAGCTCGTCTTGCGTTTCTTTTTGTTAAAAATTCTTAACTTCTAATAATTCTTCATCAATTTCACTTATCATATAATTCTTTTGTTCTTGTGACTTATCAAATTCAATTTCATTGAAAATCAGAGTGTTTAATTGACTTGCTTCATAAGTCAGTTGATTAGTTTGACTTTCCAATTTTTCAAGGATAGAAAAGGATTTTTCTTGACACTCAATAAAACTTGAAACATTTGAATCAGATTTTTTGCTCAGAGACTTCTTGATTAAGTTCATAACATGAATGCAATGAATTTTCCAAAGCATCAATATTCATAGAATCCCTAGAAAGTTTTGGTTGATTTGCTATTTGTGTATTATTGCCATACTTCTCAGTAAAATATTTCCAAGGTAGATCAAAGTCATCAGCCGACTCATCCTCAATTTGATTTTGATCAGAATTTTCAATTTTTAACAATTAATTACTACCTTTAAATATGGTTGAAATTTCATCGTCTTGTGGTTGTTTAAATTCATTAAGTGAATTGGAGTTTCAACTGGAAATGCTATCAATATTAGTTGATCAATTTAACTTTGCAATCTATGCTTATTAGCTTCAAATTCTTCTTGAATAATACGTTGGTTATGTTCAACCATTTTAACCACATCTTCTAAGGACATAAAATTTGAATCTTGTGAGTATGATCTTGAGGATTGACTATATAAATTATCATAATAATTACTAAGCATTGATGGATGGAAATCTTGATGACCCCCATAATAATTTTGATAGTCTAACCATCCATCGTTATAAGAATTATAAAAAATATTATAACCATATTGTGGTTGTAATGATTATAAAATATGTTCATTTCATTGGAATATCCATAGGATTGAAAAGTTGGGCGATTGCTAATTTTCACATGGCCTATTATTAGACATTTAAATAATTTTCACATGGTCTATTATTCATATTGCTATTTATTTTTCAATTACTCTGATAATTTCATCTAATATGAGAGAATAAAAATTATCATGAGATTGATAATTCATCCTACCGGATGATCGATAATTATAAGTCATGACAAAAATAAATTTTCTTCTTCCTTTTTTTTTCATGAGGTTATGATCATGTTGAGGTCGTCCTCTTGATCCTTTAAGACTCTTCACAACCTGTGACAATGACAAAAATAAAAAAAGGTAAAATAAAAAAAGAAATAATTCGCAAGTAAAAATAAACACCACATAATTCACTATTAACTCCCTGAAAACAGGGTCAAAATTTATCATGTGTCGTTATGCATTTAAATTAATTACCCTAAAATTTCATAATATACTAAAGAGGGGTGTCGATCCCACGAGTGGTTAGATAATAAGATTGGAATTATATAGTGATTATTAAGATAGTGAAATATTCCTAGTCAATTAAGCTTAATAAAATTAGAGGGGGGGGGGGGGGTGTTGTTGAAAAAAAAAATAGAAAATTAAACAGAGCAATGTATTAGAGTAAGATGATTCAGTTTTACATTTTTCTTGAGAGTTTAACCTAGTTCGACATAGCGTATGACCTTCATTATCTTCACTTGTCATGGATTTCAATCATAGATTGATATTTTTATCTCATGTTTTATTATGATAGGTGTTTGTAATTAAGCTCAACAACAAGAAAGTTGTCGATATATCTATTAGTTAACATAAAGCATATCATAACCAAACTAACATAATTATTCTATGTCTAAACGAGAATATAACACGGACTAAATATGTCGCATTACGAATATTTTTCTAACAGCTCAAAATATTGACCTAACACACATTAGTGTTATATCATACTCATTTTTATGTGATCATAGGTTAACCAAAAGAGAATGCCATTTATCTATGAACTTGCTACAAACATCAACCAAAAGAGAATGCTTTGACTGCATACATACTTCTTAATTCTATGTATAAGGTGATCAATCGTAATATATAGAATAAGTAATTAGTGATAAATCAACACATAAACATGATACCATAAGTTTTGAACATGAAATTATTGAATTCAGGAATCAAATCTCATAAAATCCATGAACAAGATTAAATCACCAAGTCATACTCAAAGATTTATGATACAACGGTCATAATGAGAAATGAACTATTCATTAAACGATCACAAAATGTCATTTTAAATCACAACGAATGAAGAAAAGAGATACTAAACTCTAGACCAATAGAGATTGGTGTAGATTACGGTCGATGACCATCCCTTCGATAGTGGAACGTAGCGTAGCGTGCGTCTTAATCTTCCTTGACATAGCACTTGATGTCGTCCGTAGAATTCGTCGTCTCGGATTGGATTCGAGGCTCTTTCCTGTGGAAACCTTGATGAAAGCCTCTCTGGAAAATGATATTTCATCGTGGGTATTTATAAGAAAATGAAAAATAACTAATTTCTTCCAAAATAGCGAAGATAAGCATTGCAGATCCGCGGTCAGGCACGCCTTGAGCCAATGAGATGCACGGCCCGTGCTCAGGAACTTTTGGAAATCATGTCGCACAAGCCGTGCCAAATGTTAAAAAATCAGTCAATTTTCAAACTCGAATAACTTTTTCAATTTACCTCTGTTTTTGCTCCAGTTTGTTTTCTTTTCTTCTTAATAGATAGTAGAAAATGAAAATCATCTCTAAGCACTCCAAAAGCTTCTTGAACACTACAAAATGTTCATTACACCAAAAAGCTTCAATTTCTTCAACTCTGCAATGAAAACAAGAAATACAGCATTATCCATGCTCTAAATAGTAAAAGGAACTAAAATAGCACAAATTAATAATAAAACTTCACACAAACAAGAAATTTTGACTCAGAAAACGATGCGTGTTTACACACACATTACTAAGTGCTAGGGTTTAAAAGATTTTAGTTTTAAATTCCGGGAAGAGTATATACAATATACTCCCTCCGTTTGAGCATCACCTAGCGTGGTAGAATACCCCATGGTCACAGGTTCGAACTATGGTACTGATGCAAAGTCAGCCAAGGGTGTAATTATGGTGACTTCTATGTTTATCGTAAAACGTGTCAATTTGTTTTTATCCCGCTATAAATACTAATGTAGATATGGAAAAAGGGATTGATCCTACAAGGAACAGAGAGTGTCGATCTAAACTCAACTTAGAGTGATATCTATCCTAAGGGGGTTAAGAGTAAAGATTGAATTTTGGCGGGTGTTTCAAGTATTTAAAAGGATAACTTAAAACTAAGCTAACTAGATCGAACAAAAGCTAAGATAGAGCAGAGATATAAAGAAGTTTCCTTAAGTTGGGAAAAATGTAGGGATGATGTTTGAATTCCTTTTGAATCACCTAGATCAATCATGGATGTTTCTGAATTTTAGATGTAATGATTGATATGGAATGGCTTTAATGAGTTTTGGATTAACTCACTACGTTCCTTACCTTCTAATTTTCAATTAGCTCGGATAGTCAAACTAACTCAATAATTAAAACCATTATTATTAGCTCAAACATGAGTTCATAAAAAGAGTTGATTCAAAACATGGAAAAACCATTCATAACATGAATAGCAATTAGCTTATTCACATCACATAAATTACCCCTCAAATCATCCCCCTCATGGTCCTTCACACCTAGCATATATTCCAGAGATGCAGCAATTCAAAATATTTTCGAAATTCATTTTCGAAATTCATTTATTCCACCTCGTTACTTCCTTACAGTCAGAAATGCGTCCGACATGGGTCGTTCCCAAAGCCACCAAGGTTTTAAAGGAGGTCTTGATTTCCTACTGGATATGTATCTTTTCTTCTTGTCTTTTTTTTTTCAAGCT
>JAOVYX010019548.1:0-18323 GCA_035668315.1 Drosera spatulata | reverse complement strand
GGGGCTGGGGCGGCCGCAGGCGACGGCTGGGGCGGCGACAGCGGCGACGAGGGGCTGGGGCGACGGTAGGCGGCGATGAGCTAGAGGGCGGCAGGTGCGGCGAGCCTCGGAGATGACGACGACGACGAAGGCGGAGATCGGGACGACGGCAGCGACGGCGCGGCGAGGACAGATTTGAGGGAGAGAGATGAAGGAGGAAATGAGAGAGAAAGTGACGGCGGGCGAAGTTATATATATCAATTTTAGCGACGGAATCCGTCGTTAAAAATGACCAATGATAATATATCAACATTAGCGACGGAATCCATCGCTAAAATAATCTACAAACCTAATTAGCGACGAAATCCGTCGCTAATATTCAAGTTTATAAATTTTCCGTATTTTTTAATGTTTTCTTACAACGTTCATTTCTTTTTCATAATTACTTTCAATTTAATTTTATAAGAACATCATTTATAATACATGATACATTTAACAACAATATCATGTAGAACACCTTATATGTTTCAAGTTTTGTTACATATATATCTTATATCATGCGCAACATGTATATTATTACGAGCTTCTAACAATACGTAGTTTCTTCATTAAAATTTTATGAAATACAACACCTTATCATAAGTTAACATTTTAACTATTACGAAATCCAAAAATATTTGTAAAATTTTAACTCATAAATCATCATCGAAAACAATATTAGTGACAGAATCCGTCGCTAATTAATGTAATTGTAAAATTCTTTTTGCTATTTAGCGACGGAATCCGTCGTTAATTTATGTAATTGTAAAATTCTTTTTACTATTTACCTACGGATTCCGTCGTAAATATTTTTTTCGATGATGATTTATGAGTTAAAATTTTACAAATTATAAATATTTTTGGATTTCGTAATAGTTGAAATGTTAATTTATGATAAGGTGTTGTATTTCATAAAATTTTAATGAAGAAACAACGTATTGTTAAAAATTCGTAATAATATATATTGTTAAAATTCGTAATAAAATTTTATGATATTAGATGTTATATATGTAACAAAACTTGAAACATAGAAGGTGTTGTACATGATATTGGTGTTAAATGTATCACGTATTATAAATGTTATCCTTATAAAATTAAATTGAAACTAATTATGAAAAAGAAGTGAACGATGTACAAAAACATTAAAAAAATTACGGAAAATTTATAAACTTGAATATTAGCGATGGATTCCGTCGCTAATTAGGTTTGTAGATTATTTTAGCGCGGATTCTTCGCTAATTAATGTAATTATAAAATTCTTTTTACTATTTAATGACGGATTCGTCAATAATATATAAGATTGCAAAAAAGTTTTTAAGGCAAAATATGTTTGGCGACTGAATCCGTCGCTAATAGTATGAATGCAAAACTTCATGCAAAAACTTACTAAGACAAAAACTAATTATATTTATCACGGATATGTAGGTAAATATTTTTCGTAACGGATTCCATCGCTAATTAATGTAATTGTAAAATTTTTTATCGTTATTAGTGACGGATCCGTCGTTAATAGTATGAATGCAAATGTTTCATGCAAAAAGTTACTAACGCAAAAAACTAATTACATTTGTGACGGATCCGTAGTTAAATATTTTTAGCGACGGATCCGTCGCTAAATCTGTAATTACAAATTCCTTTTCAATTTTATAGCGACGGATGTTCGTCGCTAAAAAAATATGATGGGTTTTTTCCTTTTTCAACGACGGAATTCCGTCGAAAAATGTATTAAATTTAGCGACAAGGTTTGACTTTTCGTCACAAAAAAAAATTACTTGTTATTTTTGCTACGGATCCGTCGCAAAAATATATGTTTTTATGACGGATTTTATTCATAACTAAATTTTTCCGTAGCTAAAATGTATTTTTTTTTTTTTTTAGTGGCGGCACCTGCCCCCTTAAACCGTGATTTTATTTTTTGTGTTAATTTTCACTATTTTCAACCTTATTAAGGTCTTAAGGATCTGTTTGGTCAAACTTAAAAGTTAATCAAAATCAGCTTTAATCAGTTTTTTAATGTTGTGGAAGTGTTTCACACATTTTGTAAAAGCTACTTCAGGTAGGGTTTTTTTTTTTAATGGTTTATCGACATAAACCATTCGAAATTGTTTATTTTTTAGCGAAGACTTTGAAACTGTCATTGACCAAATCATTTACTAAAGCTAGTTTCTACCAAACACTAAACTAATTTCTTATATACTCCCTCCGTCCCAGAAAGCATGCAATCGTTTGACATGAAACGTGTGTCGATGTAAAGTTTGACACACATGTAACGACGATCAAACGTGATTTTTCTATAAACTTATCATGAAACATCAAGGGTTGGATAAGTTATGTACTTCAACCTAAAACATGTTGTGAAACGATCAGACATGATTTGATATGAAAACGAGACTTGTATTCATATGTATAGAATAGTGCAGAATACGTATATGCTGCATCCTTTCCATGACGGAGGGAGTAAGAAATAACAATTCGTTGTAATTTATCAATATTAGTTATAAGTATCTATAAATATTTTCTATCAATTCGACCAAACGAGTTCTAAATATCATGCTCAAGAACGAGCAATAAAAATTAAAATTTAATTTAATTTTTGGGCTTTTGCTTTCTACTTCGGATTCTTGGTTTCAAAAAACACAAAACGATTACAAACATTTCTAATCAAAGCAAGACAAAACAATATACACGCATTATCGCGTCAAATAAGAGATGTGAGGAGGGCGAAATGAACCTAATTATACCCTTGTTTTACATTTATTTACAACATAAAGATTATTTCCTGTTATATTTAAGAGATATCGAATCCCTGACGATAAAGTTCTTATTTTTGTACAAATACAATAAGAATCAATAACGATTCCAATTTCCAAGCAAGGCCTAATCGTTTTTTCAATGATTAAATGTTGTGGGCTACACTGGCTAGCTAGTCTAAGATTACGTCGGATAATTACAACTAATTAAGATTAATATCAACCACTACTACGTCGTTGCTACTTCTATTAGACAAGCAGAAAGAAACTAAGCCGATTTGAAACCGCAAGACTAAACCTATGTGATTTAGAAGCGTGGCATTTAATGGTTGATTAGTTTAACAACTTGGTCTTGATTATACCGTACAATAAGTTGAATATTTAGGGAATTTATCGATCAAATGGACCATCAATGTACTGTAGACTTACCTTAACAAGAATGCACATTGTGATGACTGTATATTCGTGCCCTCACTAGATAGCTTAGCCTGTACGTTGATCCAAATTAGGTTGAAATTTGATCATTAGAATCTTATTTTCGTGCGAGAATTCCTTTGCTCCGTCATGTTCAGGTGCTTCACATTTCTTATTTAAGTGTCATGAAACAATTTCTCTATATTATTTTATTTTGAGCATATAGTTTTGTGATTGCTTGATTTCCTTAATTTCTGCCCTCTACATTGTCTGTTGTCGATAGCTGCCAGTACTTGATAACCTTTCTTTAGCACAAAACATATTTTGGCTTAGGATGATACAATCATACAACTCAATGTAGCTATAAGATATTGGAAGATCAAGGACCACAGGCAATTACGTACGCATAACAACATTAGATGAAATATGCTAATAAAACTAGCATGATTTGATTATGGTAAGGTAAAGATCCTTTGTTTCGTTGCAAGATTCACTCATTTGAATCTTTAGTTCTAGTCTACAAGCTAGTATATTTAGCATGTGATCATAAACTCATACTAAACCACGTCTGATTGATCATTCTTGTAATTTTTTTTTCAATCCAACGATGTTGAGGAATCAAGTTTAGAGTTTTATTAAAAATTTGGATTGACGATGAGACAAATCATTATAGATCTTAACAAGAGATAGCAAAAAAGAAGTTATTAATGTGTTGCGAGCTAGACTAGTAAAATTGTGGTGAAGCTTAATGCACAATTATACTAGAGACATGAATGATAAATTTGGGGAGTGACCCGTCAGAGGGTTAATTGGAAAGGAGGAAGGGGATGCAAATGAGAGATTACACGATACTATACTATATAATGGAGGGGACATAACGTTGGAGGGGATAGATGGGCATGACATGGTTTGGTGACTCATGAGGCAAACAAGGTTGACATAGACAAGGCTCCCGGAATTATAGGGGGATGTGCCAGCATCTTATGACCCACAAGCACTTAAGAAAGAAGAAAAGCTAAATTTTCATAATCTTCGTTTCATTTATTCCTCGTTATCTTTACCCCTATACAAGTGTTTTATTATCTTTATTTCGTAATATATAAAAAATCATTTATTATTTGATCGTTTCAAAATATTAAAACATATCATTCTTGATAATTTTTTCACAAACAATGTTATTAATATAATCTTTATTTCTTATAAAATTAATATAATTTTAATGAGAAAAGGGAATATGTGGTTTAACATATCGTATGTCAAGTATTCAAATGAAGACTGAGATTCAAACACAAAAATAAATGATTGGGATTAAATTATAAAAATTAAATGACAACCCTTTATTTCTATTGCAATAATCTCAATAATATTTCTCACAACGGCTGTAATTATTATATTAATATTGAAAATTGTGTTTATAACGAGAATATTTGATAATTGCAGGATAATCCTTGATAGATGCATGCCAACCTACGTTGTATATTAGTAAGTTGAGTTAAAACAAAGGGCGGAGTACGTGAGTTTGTATGTATGCTTGATCACATTTATTGCTATCTCCTGCAAAGGGATCCATTCAACACAATTCTGCATTACCCATGACTCCCCTTACCCCCAACCATCCTCCACCATGCCCATTACTCAATGAACCATACAAACCCCAACCCATCCCCTCTCTGTTTCTCTCTCTAAACTTCTCAGTCTGTGTTTGTCTCTTTCTCTCACTCATCTCTGCCACATATCACAGCAAGCTGTTCCCTTGCCTTCAGCTGCAACCTTTGCCTCAGCTCTGCAGCACCCATCATCAGTCCACTGTATGATAAAGAAACCAAAACAAAACAAATCAGCTTCTTAGAAATCACAGGCAATACTACCATCATCACTTCAAAGCGCCACCACAATATACAATCTCCAAATTCCAAAGTCCCCATAACTCAAACCAAACCCATAATTTTAAAACCCTTAAACAAACATCTAATCACCACCCATTTCTCATCTCCTCGAAACATCACTGCCCGTCTCCTCAAAACTTAAGCTTTCCCCCTTTTCTTTTCAGGGTATATCCCAATATTTAATCAAATAAATCCCAAATCCTCGAATCCCAATTTTTTAAAACCTTAAAACAAAAATCTAACCGCTACCCATTTCTGTTCTAATCAAAACATCGCTGCCCATTTCTTCAAACCTTGTTCTTTCCCCCTTTTTCCCTTCTGGGTATCTCTCAAGAATTTAATTTCATTAAATTAAATTTACCCCTAAAGAGGCCAAGAGAGAGAAAGAGAGGGGTTTGTACGGGCGCGCGTGGGTGTGTGGTTGAAGAGAGAGTTTCTTCTGTTTATAGCAATGCAGTGTGCTTTGCAGGTTAAGTACCTCTCTATCCTCTTTTTAGCTCCCTTCTAGCAATTTCACTATCTCACAACAAAAACTCGCATCCATTTCACCGCCACAACCACAGAGATATCAAAACAAACCATTGTTATCATTTCGCCAGTATTATGGGAGGGTTATTCGACCTGAACACGGTCAGTGAAGAAAATGAGGAGACCAACAGAGGCGGTGGCAGTATCGGGGATAGCATGGTTGAGAGGATTACGACGGGAGGAGGGGTGTGTATGGAGCTGTGGCACGCGTGTGGCGGTCCGGCGATGTCGCTGCCTAGGAAAGGGAGTGTGGTGGTATATTTGCCGCAAGGTCACCTTGAGCATTTTCCTGAAGGGGTGATTGAAGGTGTGGATTGTGGGATGTTATCTTCTCCTCATGTGTTTTGTAGAGTTCTTGATGTCAAGCTTCATGTAAGTGGATGTATTTCTCTCATTTTTGATTTTTTTAGGGCTTCTTTTTGGGTTTTTGGGACTCTTTTTTCATGGTGAAATGTGTTTTTTAGTGATGAACTTTGGAGCTTTGAGATTTCACTTTTGGATTCAATAGAGTAAAAGAGGTGTTCTTTGTGTTTGTGTTATGGTTATTTTTTATGGGTTTTTCTCTACAGTGAAAAAAGTTCGATTTTTGAAAATTTTGACTCAGTGCTACTGTTGAGAATTGGACAGTTTATTCACATTAGGCAGTTTAAAAACCTTATATGTGTATAAATAGATCTTTTCGCGTATTTATATAAGACAAAATAGAATGACGTCCTTGTATCCACTAAAATGCTCCGAATATGCTTAAGTTTTGATTATATGCTTAAGTTTTGATTTGTTCTTCCTTGGTTTTCTTTGGAAAACTGTGTATTGTTTTGAGAAGTGTGTGTTTAGAATTGTTTTAGAAATGTGTTGTTGTTTTGCTTTTGATGCTTTTGGGGCAGGCTGAGGCAGCTACAGATGAGGTTTATGCTCAAGTTTCTCTTGTTCCCGAGACACAGGTTAGACACCTTAATTTTTCTTCTTTGATTCTCGTAAAAACAAAAGTTTAATATTAGGTGCTTTCACTGTTTTTGTTGTCGTGCTGAAAATGCTTTCCTTGCTTCCAACACCAAATTAGTTTTATCCCAAAAGATCTTGAGAGAATAGTGCCTAGAGAATAGATATTGGAAATTATATTTATGTTGAATTGTTTATAGTTTATGTTACATGGGATTTGTCATTTGTCTAGATTCTTGAAAGGATAAAGTGTTTATGTGAATAGTTACATAATTGTTTACGTGTGATTAGATTATTGAATTTCAAAATCAATGGATGAGATTAAAAATCAATTTCTTTTTTTTAATTAATGCAAAAGTGAATTTTAATTGCAATTATTAATTTAAAGATCCAATAATCAAACAAACACTCTATCCTTCTTGAAATGGGTATCAAATGTGTTTTCTTGAACTTATCATATTGTTTCCTTTTATTACCTTCCGGCATATTGTTTCCTTTTATGCAACTTGTGCATTGGGAACTGAATGTAATGGTGATGTTGAAGCAGAATGTTGTGGAGAGACTGAAAGAGAATGAGGATGAGACTGAGGAATGTGGTGAAGATAAGGAAAGGTCTAAAACACCCCATATGTTCTGTAAGACCCTTACGGCGTCCGATACGAGCACCCACGGTGGCTTCTCCGTCCCTCGTCGAGCTGCCGAGGACTGTTTCCCTCCACTGGTATGTTCTATATGAACTTTGTTTTACTACCTTGTGCTCGATCTTCTTCATATTCGGAGAATGTTAGGAACACATTTTTGGACACTCTCTCATGCAGAACTATCTGTTATTGCTTATGCATTGATTGGTCCCGCGTGATTTGGTGATGCATCTCTAAGTTTCCAATGTTAGAGAATATTCAAAAAGAGATTATGCAACATTCTGTAATTAGCACAAAACTTCTACTTTCTGGTGATTCCATTAGCATTCCTATTTCGGTTAATTTGTAGTGCATAATAACTCGATCGCCACTTTCTGATGATTTGAGAGCATATTGGGAATGTATGTGGTGTAAATGATAAGTGGTAGTGATTAGTTAACTTTAGTCCTTTTATCAAATGCTGGTGAATAATGCGAGTGGAATCCTGATCCTCGGTCACTTTGTCTGCCAATTGAAGAATTCCCTTTCCTCATTTCGTACATTTCGAAGACAATAGATCTCGTTGGCGATAATCCTGATCATCTTTTTGTTATAGTTATTCCCGTCAAATAAGGATTATAGGATTTGGACTTCTAAAGTTTGATGCTCTCTTGTCACATATCTAAGTGATGAAAAAGCTGAAATGTAACTTGGAAGACGCAAGTAGTAGTTATAGAACTTTTAAAGGTTATATGTTAAATAAATTCATACTACGAGGAAGTCAAGTTTTGAGATATTCTAAGTACACTTTGAGGTTTGAACATGTACAATAATCAAATATGTGGTGATCCATATTGTGCTTCTTAGAGATTGAATTTCATGAACGCGTTATTTATCTTCATAGATGGATCTAGGTTTTAGCTTAAACATTGTATAATTGGCAAGATTTGGGACATTATTCATGCAGGTTATAGATAATTAACTTGATCTAAATTTCGGCGTACTACCGTGAAGTATACCCTTATATGATTGAAGTGTTAGCGCTATATAAATTCTTATCCCAGCACTTTTTGGCTTTGAAGGTCTCAATCGTTTTTGCTCAAGGTAATGTACATGTAGGAGCAATAGCTACTATTCTCCTATAAGATGGTAACCAGTACTTGTACTTTCAGGTTATGTTAACTGAGTGAGTTCAGTTGCTATCTTGACTATATTTGCAAGATATCATGTCAATTTGTTCAATGCTGTTGAGTTTTCATGTGAATCTATGGGGTCTCATCTAAGTTTTTGCAGTATTATTGTTGCTAGTTAGCTAATTGATCTCATCTGATGTGTTGTCTCGATTTAGGATTACAAGCAACTTAGGCCTTCACAAGAGCTCGTTGCAAAGGACTTGCACGGCTCAGAATGGAGGTTCAGACACATTTATCGTGGTATGCCACCATTGTCATACTTGCTCATGTGAATCAATCGAAATCAATGAGTTCGTTCGACTCATCTAATTCAGTATGTTGTCTTCCACCGGCCATATCTTGATCAGGTCAACCAAAGCGTCATTTGCTCACGACTGGTTGGAGTGCTTTTGTGAACAAGAAGAAGCGTGTTTCTGGAGACGCAGTGCTTTTCCTCAGGTATCATTACTGAGAATCAGGGCGAGGTGACCAATATCTTTCTGCTTGTCTCATGTGACTTATAATTAATTTTTGTGGCCTATAAATTTTAGGGGTATCGATGGAGTATTGAGATTGGGAATCCGTAGAGCAGCAGAAGTGAAAGGAAATAAATTTGTTCAGACAATACCGAACAATGAGTTAAATCAAACCAGTTTGGAATCTGTTTTCAGAGCCATATCTACACGAGGCGTCTTCAGCGTCTCCTACAATCCTAGGTATTCTCAGAGTTTATTTTTATGTTCATGACCAACTTCTAAGAAGAATTGAATTCTTTATACTTGAAATAAGGGTTCTTAATAGTTAAATGCTGGACTTGGTTTTCGGTTATCGCCTTGGTATTTCTAATTCCGGTTTACAGGTTCATTACCTCTGCGTTCATAGTACCACTTCGAAGATTTCTGAAGAGTTACGACAATACCGTATTGGTTGGTACAAGGTTTGCGATGCGTTATGAAGCTGAAGATGCTGCTGAGAAAAGGTGTACTACATTGTGAACTTGTAGCAGTTGCTATTAGTTAGCTTCTTTCTTGTTGATGTGTGACAAGTTATAATTGCTTTCATAGGTCCTGTCGACCCGCTAAGGTGGCCTGGCTCAAAGTGCAGATGTTTAGTGGTATGGCAATATCCATCATCTTGATAATTAGGCATAGCAGAATTTTGGGATGGAATCCAGGAAGTATTCAGCATCTTTTGGTTTGTTCTAGGTGAGGTGGGATGACATAGAAGGAAACCATCCTATTCGAGTATCACCGTGGGAGATCGAACCCAGTGGAACTGTTCCTGGCTGTGGCTATACGATGACAGCTGGTCTGAAGCGAAACAGGATGGGCATGCCTTTGGTGAAACCAGATTTTCTTATTCATGGTATGCCACGCACACTGGAAACCAAAACTTTGTACATCTAATTCCTGATGTGTAACATGAGTGAAATTATGTTGCTTTGATTTGACTATGCAGGTGGAGTGGGAACTTTAGACTCGGGAGAACCTACTCGGTTCGGGAAGGTCTTGAAAGGTCAAGAAGTAATGGGTGCAAATGCTGCTCATCGTCGCAGCAATGACCCAAATCCTCGCCCACCACAACTAACGAGATGTTTCCCAATCGCCAACACTGCTGTTGGCATTGCACCGATTCCTCCAGGAGACCTTCTTGGCAAACCTCTTAGGTTCCACAAGGTCTTGCAAGGTCAAGAAACACGCCTTCCTCCGCATATACCTTCCTATGGCGACAGGAGAATTGAAAGGCGCGGAATGGAGATCTTGGAAGGTGTCAAAGTACCTAATCCTGGGAGCGGATGGCCAGCGTATGTCTTGAAAGCTTCCGGTCCTCATGTTAGCTCGCCTTCTCCGGCCACTGAAGTGTCTTCACCATCCTCGGTATTAATGTTCCATCAAGCGAGCCTTCCGGTCTCAAATGTTCACCCAGGTTACAAGTTTAATCGCCCAGGGCGACGAACAAATGGCGTGAGCAACCAAGCTATCGTTGAAAGATACAGTGAGAACACGCAGTACTTACATGGCCGTTCAATATCAAGGAGTGGTATGCATTATTCGGGTTCAGTAGAGGAACCCAGCTGGCCAAGCTCACAGATGAAGCCCTCGGAAGCATACAATGCGGGATACGGTGAAAATCCTGATGCGCATCCGCCAAGTGAAACTAGCTGCAGGCTGTTCGGATTTTCGTTGAGAAATGGGAGTCTTGGTGGCATCAACAAGGAGAGAACTCCAAGTCCAACCATGTCTCGGTCGTCCTTGGATACTTCAGTTTCGCCTGAGGTTGAAGGGCCGCAAGGATGTCAGATCAGGCTACGTCCTGCTGCCCTGACGACAGCCTCACTGGGCAGCAACTGGACCAAAGGTACCGAGCTCTATCACGCAAGGGATAAGCTTCTTGATGTTGCTTTGCAGTAGTGTAAATGCCTATGCTCCAGTTTTGCATTCTGCGAACTGTGAAAACGCGATGTAATTGTGGCAAGCAAGGCCTGCAAGCTGCTAAATGTTGCATAGATGTGTAGTATTTGTGGCTTATTAATTGCATCTGCAGGGAAATGAAATGTTGTATGATACGGATATGATATGGAGTCCGAATTAGTTAATTATTTGTTTGTGATAAAACGAAAATGGAACGACAACCCATTGTCTTCTTCTCCTTCTCTGCCTCCTCTTTTCTTTTTCATTATTGCAAAATGTGGTGTGTATAATACTGAGGAAAAAGGCTCGGTTTTATAACCCAAGGAAGAACTCCCGACATGAATGATAACGAGTCTCATATGAACAGGATTAAACAGTACATGAATAGTATCAAATGGTGTTTGCAGGCACCACGTGATAATAAATGATAAAAAAAATACATAGAAAACTAAGGCATAGATAACATTCACATGTATTTCATAACACTCCCTTGAATGTATATAATACCTGAAGGTGAGACTGCCTCGTTAAAACCTTATCTGAAAAAACCTAATGGTATAAAACCATATCGAAGGAAAAATAGTGCAATCTACGCATTCTAATCTTGTCTCGAAACTTTGCAAAAGTTGTACTTGGCAATGATTTGGTAAACAGGTTAGCCAAGTTATCACTTGAGCGTATTTGCTTCACATCTATGCATCCATCTTTTTGAAGATCATGATTGTAGAAGAATTTTGGTGAGATGTGCTTCATTCTGTTACCTTTGACGTATCCTCCTCTGAACTATGCGATATAGGAAGTATTGTCTTAATAAAGTATAGTGGGAGTTCCTCGATAGATGATAACCCACATGACTCTTGGATGTGTTGAATGATTGATCTCAAGGATATACATTCTCGGCTTACTTTGTGCATTGCTAAAAGCGCTGAATGATTCGAAGAAGTTATCGTGAGAGTTTGCTTTATTGATCGTCAGGATATAGCAGTATCACCATAACTAAATACACATCCGATCTGCGACTTTGCTTTGTGAGGATCAGACAGGTGTCTGCCATCAGCATATCCAATCAATGCAGACTTCGTCCCTTTTGGATAAAGTAATCCCATATCAATACTTTCTCGAAGCTACCTCATGACATGCTTGACTCAATTCCAATGCCTCCTTGTAGGTGCATAACTATTCCTAGCCAATAGATTAACAACAAATGCAATATCCGGTCTCATATAGTTTGTGAGATACATTAATACCCCAATTGCACTTAGATAGGGAATTTCTGATCCCAAAACTCGTTCTCCCTCTTCCGGAGGTCGAAATTCATCTTCCTTGACATTTAACGAGCGAACAACCAGTGGAGATTTTAACGAGTGAGCATTATCCATATAGAATCGAGATAGTACATTTCCCGTATAAGTTGATTGATGGATGAATATCTCGGATGACAAATGCTCCACTTGTATTCCTAGGCAAAATTTTGTTCTTCCAAGATCTTTCTTTTCGAACTCTCTTTTCAGAAGTTGAGACGTTGTAGTTACCTCCTTTACAGTACCTACATGGTTCAAATCATCCACATACATAGCAATAATAGCAAAACCATTTCGTGATTTTATAATGAAGACGCATGGACATACTATATCTTTTATATATCGATTTCTAATTAGATATTCACTTATCAATTATACCACATACAATCAGATTGTTTTAATCCATATAATGATCTTTGTAACCTAACAGAATATAATTGGCTAAGTCTTTGCGCTTCAAGCATCCTGAATACTTCAGGGATTTTCATATAAATCTCAGCATCAAGAGATCCACATAAATATGCAGTGACAACATCCATTAATTACATTTTTCACTGACGAGTAAGTTTCTGAATAATCAACACCAGGCCTTTGTGAGAAACCCTAAGCTACTAATCGAGCTTTATATCTCACAACCTCATTTTTCTCATTTCGTTTTCGAACGAATATCCATTTATTTTCAACAGGTGTTACACCATTTGGGGTTCGAACGATTGGTCCAAAAATATTTCGTTGGACAAAGATTGTAATTCTGCCTTGATTGCATCTTTCAATTTTGGTCAATCCTCTCTTTGTCGACATTCTTCAACACTTCGGGGTTCGGAAGACATGTCGAGACTTGCATCAATTTCTGATGCGATAAAGTATGCAAACATCTCATCAACATCAATATTTTCTCTGTCCCACACAAGATTAGTGTACGCATGATTTGTTGATGTCTCTATATTTTCATATATCAGGACTTCATTGGGAATCTTATACCTTTTACGAACCACCTCCTCTTGTGAAGTATTGGTCACTTCAGGGATACCTTTCACTTTAGAGGTTTGAATAATACTTTTGTCATTTTTTTTTTCGTGGTACAGAATCTTTTGCACCAACTGTCTCTCACGTTTTTAGCGGAGTTTATCATTTGATAGAGCAGTATTGACCATGGTTTGGATACTAGTCTTGTCGTGAGGTATTTCTCTTCTTGTTGGCGTATTTACTGCCGATACATGCGACTTGATAATTTTGCTTGCATCATTAAAAGCATCCGGAATTCGATTTGTAATATTTTACATGTGGATAATCCTTTGAACTTCTACTACATATTAATTTGTCCGAAAATCCTATCCTTGTAATCGTGACGCTTTCCATACAAATTCTGATTGTGAATTTTCCAATCTATTCTCTTTTCCTAAAGAAGAAAAAGTTTTCTCCTTAAAATGGCAATCCGCATATCTAGTAGTAAAAAGATCACCAATAAGGGGTTCTAAATATCGAATAATAGATGGTGAATTATAACCCACATAAATGCCAAGTTTTCTTTGTGGTCCTATTTTGGTCCACTGTGGAGGTGCAATATGGACATAAATAGTAGACCCAAATTCTCTTAAATAAGATATATCTTGTTCTTGACCCTTTACAACTTGTACTTGTGGATATTTATGGGTATGTCGTTGGTCTAATACGGATCAGATGAGTAGCGTGTAACACTGCATAACCTCGAACAGATACAGGCAACTTAGATCTCATAATGAGGTGGTGGGTGTACTGCAGGAGATAGTAATTTGTTTTGATGTTTTTATGTGAAAATGTTACTAATTATGGTGTGTTGGCTATATGTTAGGACAGTCCAAATAGGAAAATATTGGCTATAATATGGAACGGAGGGAGTACTAGTTTGTAAAATATGTGTGCTTTATGTGTTTGTCATAATAAGTATTTTTTAATTCCCTAAATCTATGTTCATATGTGTTTATTATAATAAAAGTTGTGCAAAATATTAAGAGGTGAAATTACTAGTTCATACAACACCCTGAAGAAAGAAAACATATGTCCATACCTAAACACATGAGCCATATATAACACCTATTATCAAAGAGCTTAAACGAGTTAGCACATGGGAATAAAATCTTTGCAAAGTTCTTAACTACCACATATAGGCAACCTAAAGAAGTTATTTGAACCATATACATATGGATTTATGAATTGAAATAATGAGGATTGGGACAAACTTATAAGTCTTCTCATATGTATGATTGTAGACATCGTTATAATGTTTGGAATCATATAGCCATTATAGTGTACTATATGACTTGATACATTTCATTTCATCCACACTAATATCATATTGAGCATATAAGAAATACACAGCTGACAGTTTACAATATTGGTGTGTAATTCTCTAAATATATGTGTGCCTTTTTCATAATGGGAGTGCATAATTAATATTTATTTATATAACAAGTGTTGGTACAATATCTGGAACGCCAAAACTAATAGAAGATTTTGGTAGAGCCAATTTTACATTATCAAATGGGGCTCATATTCACATAAAGAATGCGTTATATTCCTCAGAATCCAAAATAAGGCTTCTGAAAGTCCCAGAAATAACCTAAAGGGGGAGGAGGGGAGGGATAAATAGGTTATCTAAAAAATTTTCAGGTGGTGCAGTAGAGCAATAGGTTAGTCTGCACCATCTGAGTCTGTTGTAGCTTGTGGAAGTTATGCAGTTGAGACTTAAATTTAAATAATTTGTCTTTTTGGACTTTTAAGTTCTGTACTAACAGTTCTAATAGTGAAGATCACTGTGGAAAAAATAAATGACACATCATTTTTATACTGGTTAGACATCTGTTACCAACAAATAACACAACCTCGGTCCAGTCTTCCCTTGATGACCAGTGTAGTCAAGGCAAGAGGAGTTTCACTAGTTCTTGTTTCTGACTTACAAGATAATCCCTTTATAGCAAGATCCTACTTAGCTCCCACTCAACAGCTTCTAGACCTCATCTGCTCAGCCTGCTAGTGTAGCCTCGTCTACACCCAACACTGCACTCAGTCTTCTGCAATTCAGCTTGCATACTTGCACTGCGATATGGCTTACTTCTCTTTGCTGTTGGAACTGGCCTTGAACACAAGAAGAGTCCTAGATCATGAGAACACTGAAGCACTTCTGCTGTTGCATGTAGTTGATATTTGGTAGTCTGCATTCCCTCAGTTTGGTCTGCTGCACTCGTCTGCTGTACTTGGTTGCACTCTGCTACACCCGTGGCCTGCTGCACCCTGCTGCGCTTGTCTGCACAACGTACGGCCCCTAGTCTTTAACTACCTTAGTAATTATCACAGCCTAAATATCTATTACATACATAATTTCTTCTTATGTTTTATTCATCAATTTCTATACAACATGGAGGGATTTCACATTCCAATCAATCTTTCCCTAAATTGATGCAAACAAGACTCTCAAGAAATTCTAATAGAAAGAAAACCTATACAACCATTGCTATATAAAAAATTTACAGAATATAGAGGACTTATATTTTCCCTATGGATTAATCCTTCCGTCCTCTTTTTGAAGGATAATCCTGCTGTAGAATCTTTGGCCTTTTGTGCTGCTGTTTCCTCCTTTGTTGTTTTGCTGTGGTCTGATGTGCTGCTGACCTGGACCCTTGCTTTGCTGCAGATCTCGTCTACTCCACTGCAGACCTCTCTCCTGCATGTCCCTCTGTTGTAGATCTTGTCTGCTCTACTGCAAACCGCTCTGCTGCATGCCTTGGTGGTTGTATCTCCCTATAAGACCTTGATCCACCTCTCCTTTCTGCAGTTTCCTCAGCTACACTCTTCTCCCCCTTTTTGGTTGCAGTGATGCTCTGAGTGAGATCTTTGACAGCTTCCTTTAGTGCCAAGAGCTCAGCTACCATGTTGTTATGTGTAGTTGTGGCTCTTCTGAGGGCTAAATCCACCCTTGACTCCAAGAGAGTTAGTCTCTTGTTGTTGTTGAGGATGTGGGTCTGTAGTTGGTTCTATGTTTCCTGAATTGTGGTTTGCAGCTTCTTGAATTTGGTGGCTTGGACGTTGTGCAGCCTGTTGTAGTTTACAGTAGTCCTTAGATAGTGTTGATGGCTTATGCAGGTACTCTTCTAGGTTTGCCTTGTGATTTTTTGAAGTAGATCGTAGAAGGCGTCGAAATAGTGTTTTCTTTGGTTCTTCTCATCTGCTATATCCTCTGCAAGTGGCTGCAGAGTTGCAATGAAATTCTGAAGAGCATCTTTGGTCCATTGTTGAACTTCATAGAGATTTTGATCCAGTTGATGTAGTCTCTCATCAACACTGGATGAGAGGTTTCTGGGGTTTTTTCGGTCTGCTTTCTGCTGGATGTAGACCTGGTTCTTGTCAACATTGGAGTCTCCATGTGCCGTGGCAGTTTAGCTTCTTCCATTCCCAGCTTCAGACTCCTCATAGCTGTTTGAGAAGTCATGGGAACGTTGGAGGTTGCTCCATACAGCAGGCCTTGGGGGAAACTAACTGAAGAGGGGGTCTTCAGTTGTCTGCTGTAATCTAAATGATGATTATGGAGTGAATTGAATGTGGATTGGAGAAATGTTCCCTTGTGTGTGCTGAGTTGATAGTGTGTCCTTCAATAGTTGCCTCCTTAGAGTTGAGAGAGTTATCCCTTGTGATGAACTCTCTTCTGCAGTCTGCTCATCTCCTTCTGGAATCTTTGGCTCTTCTCCAAAGGTTCCTGGTGTCTCATCAGGTATCTGGACTTGTAGTTCCTCCATGTCTTGCATTAATTGTTTGAGTGAAGGTTGAGGAAGTTGCTTCACTTCAGGCAGTGACTCGTCTGCAGAAGTGGTTTTAGGTGGCTCAGCTGCATTCATCTGCTCATCTGTGGGAACTTGCTCTACTGCAAGGGTCGAGCTCGTTTGCAACTACTAAGCTGGTCTGCTTTTCTACGGGTTCTGTAATGGCTGAAGTGGTCGGCAGGTACAATGCCTCATCTGCAGGCGCTGCTGCAGACACTGGGGTAGTCTGCTCCTTAGTATTAGTGGTCTGCTCTACTGCAGCTACCTCCTCTGTTGTAGTTTATTTCATTGTTGGTTCTGTTGCATCAGCTTCGTTGGTTTGCGTCTCAGTACCCTTTTGCATCTGCTGGAGGACTCCTTCCAATGCAACTTCATCAATTTGTTCGTCAAGATGGCTATCTCCGCCTTGATATTTATCACCACCATCATCTCCGCCCCCAGGAGATGGTGGTCTGCCAACTTGTGGTCTGGACAAGTAATCATGGATTTCCTGTGTTGCTGCTCGAACATGCTTATCAATAATTCCTTTCAGCTCCAGTCGTACTTCTTTTGAGTGAACAAACTCAACTTGATGCAGTTGAGCTTGCCTGTGTCTGCCCGTCTTCAGTGTGGAGTCCTTCCACTCCAATACTCCACTGAAGAGTATGTAAGGTTCTGATGGTCTTTCCTTCTTTTTAGTAGCTTGTTGTTATAGTAGGATTATCTGCTCGATTTCTCTTTCTGTTATACCTGTGATGTCCCCTATCAGTGTTTTGGATCAATCGGGACGAACGGTGAACAACTGCTGAGGTACTGATGGAATCAATTTTGGTCTGTTGCTCTTTGAGGTCTTGCTTTTCATGGAAGGTTCAGATGGTGATAGTGTAGGAGCTACCCTCATTTGTAATCTAGTCTGCGGAGCAGTATGCTGTATAGTTGTCTGTTGAGTGGCTCTTTGCAGTGCAGCCTCTTTGTAGATCTGTTCCGCATCTGCTTCAAGAGCTTCCTCCATTCTTCTACAAGCTGTTCATCTTCTGTTGTGGGGATTGGCTCAGGTACACTGCTCACTATAGTTTTTCTCCTCCTGAGTTTGTGCGTCTTGACAAATTCTTGCAACATTGCCTCCTTTCGAGGTTTTCCCAAGAGAGCATCAGTTTGTGCTCTATACTCTTGAGCTTTCCTTCTCAGCTCTTCAACATATTGAAGTGCTTCTTCAAATTTTCTTCTTTCTTCTGGGTCTTGTTCTTGTTCCTCAGCTGCTCGAACTTCTTCTGCTTTCCTTACTTGAATGAGCTCCAGCTCATTATCATTATCTGCATAAGGAACAAGAGATATGTCAGTGTAGGGAATCAAAGCTGTTGATGTTGGGGTACCTGTGATGCGATGCTGTCGTATGCACGTCAAATTAATATTTACAAGCACTCACTTTCACTCTATGAATATAGAATTAATGCAGTAGTGGAAGTAAGGGTCGAACCCACAGGGAATCGTGAATGTCCAACTAAACTAACT
>JAOVYX010019547.1:0-18325 GCA_035668315.1 Drosera spatulata | reverse complement strand
TACAAGGATGATAAAGGTGAAACTGTCCCAAAGCCTGAAGACAAATGGGATGAACATGATCTTAGCAAGCTGGAGAAGAATGCCAAAGCAAAGAAATTGCTAATATGGGGACTGTCCGCAAAAGAGTATAATCGTATATCAGCTTGCAAGTCAGCGAAAGAGATGTGGGACAAATTGCAAGTAACATACAAAGGAACAAATCAGGTAAAACGTTCCAAGATTAACCTCTTGAATCAAAAGAATGAGCTCTTCATCATGAAAAGGAAGAATCTATCACAGAAATGTATGTAAGGGTCATTGACATTGTTAATGAGCTAGATTCTTTAGGACAACCTGTTTCTGCAAAAAATCAAGTTCGAAAGATTTTGAGAAGCCTTTCTGGATCATGGGAACCAAAGGTCACTACTATTCAAGAGGCCAAGAATCTAGAAGAAATGAATATTGATGACTGGATTGGCTCACTGCTGACCCACGAGAACTTTATACAGCGCCATGATGCCATTGAAGCTGCAGAAAAAGGAAAAGGATTGGCTCTCAGAGTTGAACCGGTTCATGATGATGAACTAGAGTCTTCACAGGCAGATGAGGATAATCTTGTTTTTCTCACCATGAAGTATCTTAAACTTGCTAAGAATTTCAAAGGAAAAAAGGGAAAATTCCCTAAACCGAAACCAAAAGGTTTTACTTCAAAGCCAAGTACTGATCAGTGTTTTAAATTTGGTAAAGCAGGTCACTTTCAAAAGGATTGTCCTATGTGGAAGACAGACACACCAAAAGCAAGAAGGGCAAGCTTTTCAGAAGCTGACGTTAAAAAGGCCATGATGGTAGCATGTGAAACATGGGATGAGTTCAACTCTGAAAGTGAAGAAGAACAAGAAGAAGAGGGAGGTGAGAAAGTAATACCAAAGATTGTTTGATGGCTATAAGAGATGAAGAAGAAGATCTGAATGATGAGGTAGATATTGATTTTGATTCACTGAAAAGAGACATGCATATTTTGCCTATGAACAGTGTGATTGAAATTTTTACTACCTTGATTGAGACTCATGAAAAATTGCTCTCTGTGAAAAATGTTCTTGAGGAAAATCTAGCCGATCTTACAACTCAGCAAGGAAAAACTGAAGCAGAGAAATGATGAACTTAGTGTATCAAATGAATTGCTTAAATTTGATGTTAAGCAAACTAAGAGCAAAACGGTCCATCATTAAGGACCAGTCCATGCAATACAACAAACTTGAAATGAAGTACAAATTTTTTTAAGGAATCGAGCACTGAAAAAATTGAATCTCCACCCAAAATTATCACTGGAAAATGTAGTGATTTGAACTTAAACATGCCAACAGTAAACAAAGACAGTGAGGTCTTTATTAGGTTTCCAAGAGATAAACTTGACTTATCCAAATTATTGGACAAGTTAAAGAAGCGAGTTCTAGGTATGCCACCTAGAGAGATCATTAGAAGAAAAACTTAGGAAAGAAAGAAGTATATTGATTTGTCCAGTGACTGAATTTGTATGCTTTGTGGTAACAAAGGACATGTTATGAATGAATGTGCTAAATCGAAAAGGATTATTGAAACTAATATTTCAATTGCTAAGAAAGCAGGTTATACTATTCTACCAACTTCAATCCTCTGGAATGCTAGAAAGAAGGGACCCAGCGAAAGATGGGTTCCTAAATCAAGAACCTAACCATGTATGCAGGCTCAGGTGAGAGGGAGTAGCACTTGATATTTGGACAGCGGGTGCTCACGCCATATGACAGAAGATAAATCTTTGTTCCTCTCACTAGAAGCCTCAAATGGAGGAAGTGTTACCTTCGGTAATAATGACAAAGGTTTGATTGTCGGATTTGGTAAGGTTGGGTTAACACTTCAATACTCCATAGACAATGTCCTTTACATCAAAGGTTTAAAGCACAACTTGTTGAGTATATCACAGCTTTGTGATAATGGAAATACTGTTGAATTTACCAAAACTCACTGTGCTATCAAGAATGTGAATACAAGAAATATACAGCTGCAAGGGAACCGGGTCAAGGATGTGTACAAGATCTCTCTGAATGAAATTCCCAAGAAGAAACTCAGTTGCTTAAGTGTACAGGATCACACAACACTCCTCTGGCATAAACGTTTAGGACATGCAAGCTACCATTTGCTCAACAAACTCAACACTTTCAATCTGGTAGAGGGCCTACCTTCCATGAGGTATGAAAGCGAAGGGTTGTGTGGCCCTTGTGCAAAAGCTAAACATGTTAAGTCCTCATTCAAAGCAAAAGGAGTGGTAAGTACATCTAAACCCTTATAACTTATTCACATGGATTTGTGGGGTCCAATGAGAGTAAGAAGTAGAGGGGGAAGTAGGTTTGTTTTTGTTATTGTTGATGACTATTCCAGATTTACTTGAGTGATATTTTTAACTAATAAGAGTGATACTGTTGAAGAATTTGAAAGCTTCATTCGAAAAGTTGAAAACCAACTTGAGCATAAACTGTTTTGTATGAGAACAGACCATGGAACTGAGTTTGCCAATGCCTCCTTTATTGATTATTGCAGGAAAAAACGAGTGGATCATAAGGTTTCATCCCCACATACACCACAGCAAAATGGTGTGGTAGAACGCAAGAACCAATCCTTAAAAGAAATGGCAAGGACCATGTTTTTGGGCGGTAATCTACCAAGGAATTTCTAGGCAGAAGCTATCGACATAACAACATATATCCTTAACAGAGCCTTGATTAGACCAATTCTTAAAAAGACCCCCTATGAGCTTTTATTTCGAAGGAAACCTAACATAGCACACTTAAGGAAATTTGGTTGTACTTGTTATGTGCTAAACAATGGTAAAGATAATCTTGGGAAGTTTAATGCTAAAAGTGATGAGGCTGTGTTTGTAGGATACTCTTCTCACAGTAAAGCCTCTAAGGTTTACAACAAGAGAACCATGTGTGTAGAAGAAAGCATCTTTATGCTTTTTGATGAGATGGATTCAACTTCGAAATCACTACAGGATGATGATGATGATGATCTTGCTGTGAATATCAAGAAGGATCCCAGAATAGTGAAAGTGGAGAAAGTCAATGAGGACTGGTCACTGGCAAAACTGTTTGAAGAAGACCAGCCCTCACAGGAACCTGATCACGATGAGGATTTGGTGCTTCGTAATTGGAAGTACAAAATCTCGCATCCACTGAATCAAGTGATTGGTGGACTGAACAAAGAAGTCCAGACAAGATCCAAGACATCATCATCAAATCAACACATCAATGTTTGCGCATTCTCTGCCTTTCTATCTCTCACTGAACCTCATGATATTTCTGATGCATTACAAGATAATGATTGGATCTGTGCCATGCAAGAGGAACTTAATCAATTTGAGAGAAACAAAGTGTGGCGTTTGGTACCTAGACCTAAAGACCATCTTGTCATTGATACTAAATGGGTATTTAGAAACAAACTTGATGATTCTGGTGTAGTGGTAAGAAAAAAGACTAGGCTAGTTGGTAAAGGGTACAGTCAAGAAGAAGGCGTTGATTATGAAGAAACTTTTGTCCCTGTAGCAAGACTAGAGGCCATTAGACTATTGGTTGCTTTTGCTGCATACATGAACTTTAAACTTTACCAAATGGATGTAAAATGCGCATTTCTGAAAGATAACTTAAAAGAGGAAGTGTATGTAGAATAACCACTTGGTTTTGAAGATCCATCCAATCCTGCTTATATGTGTAAGCTAGACAAAGCTCTTTATGGTTAAAAGCAGGCTCTTAGGGCCTGGTATGAAAAATTGTCTGACTTTCTGGTTTTCAATGGTTTCAGGAAAGGAGAAGTGGACAAGACACCATTTATCAAAACCAAAAGCAAGAATCGGGACTTGTTAGTGGTCCAGATCTACGTAGATGACACAATTTTTGGTGCCACTGATGAATCTCTGTGTGATGAGTTCTCCGGGTTGATGATAGGATAGTTTGAAATGAGCATGATGAGGGAGTTAAACTTCTTTCTTGGAGTATAGATCAAGCACTCCCATCATGGATTCTTAATTCATCAACACAAGTACCTAGTGGAACTTCTGAAGAAATAGAAGGTGGTGGATGCCAAGACATGTGATACTCCTATTCCAACTGCTTGCAAAATGGATAAGGATTCTAGAGGTAAGAGTATGGATCAGAGAGAGTACAGAGATATGATTGGATCCCTTTTATATTTAACAGCAAGTAGACCTGACATTGTATTTAGTGTGTGTGTGTGCTCCTTTTCAAGCCAATCCAAAAGAATCACACTTGAAAGCAGTGAAAAGGATCTTTAGGTACTTGAATGGAACTCGAAAATTAGGATTATGATATCCTAAAGGAGCAAGCTTTGAACTTGTAGGATACATTGATGCAGGTTTTGCTGGTTACTTAGTTGAAAGGAAAACATATCTGGTACATGTCATAGGATCGGTTCATGTTTGATTTCTTGGTGTTCTAAGAAACAAAACTGTGTTGCACTGTCGACCGCAGAAGCTAAGTACATAGCAGCAGGGTTGTGTTATGCTCAAATTTTATGGCTTAAACAACAGTTAAGTGACTTTGGAATCAAATGTGAATATGTATCTATATTCTATGATAATTCGAGTGCCATTAGTGTAACTAAGAATCCGGTCATGCATTTAAGAACCAAACACATAGACGTGAGATATCATTTTTTAAGTGATCACTACGAGAAAAGAAATATCAAGTTGCAATACTGTGAGACTGAAAAACAACTAGCAGACATTTTCATTAAACCACTTGGAAGAGAAAGATTCGAAAAACTTAGACAAGAACTAGGGATGATAAAATTTAACTAAATGATATTTATTCTCTAACCCTAGATGATGTTGATTTTTGATAAAATCTACAGTTGACTGTGACTTCGGAGGACATATAAAGCCAGATTGGGTGAGTATATTTTATGTGAGGTATACAAACAAATTCATTCTGTTATAATTACGTGATATCTGATGCCAAATTTTCCAATATCTTGCTATTATGATTTATTATGTGAGATGTGTATTTTTTTTTTTTCCCTCCACAAAAGATTCAAACTGATTAGAAATCTTAATTGAGCCTATCCAATCAGCCAAACATTCAGCCAATCT
The DNA here is from genome assembly GCA_035668315.1 of Drosera spatulata. Taxonomy (NCBI): domain Eukaryota; kingdom Viridiplantae; phylum Streptophyta; class Magnoliopsida; order Caryophyllales; family Droseraceae; genus Drosera; species Drosera spatulata. Next base: position 13,206 of record JAOVYX010019547.1, on the reverse strand, counting down.
GTTCACATGCATATCCCACTGCCCGTGAAACTCTCCGTATGCCATCATAACTACCCACAAACTCCACAACTACCCACTCACTTTGTAAAACTGTAAAACTAAATCAAAACCTTGAATCGGTCCATAAATCTCCACAAATTTCCTCTCTTCTCCAAATCACCAAACTTTCATATCCAACCATGGCGAAAACCAGAGGAAAGACACAATCCACCGAAACTCAACCTCCTGAATCGTCAAAACCTAAATGCTAAACCAAATCCAAAGCTCCAAATGCCCCCAAAAATTCCAAAATCCGATTCGCCTACAAAGCCAAGAGGAGAAACAGCAGAGCCAATCAGTGTCTTTGAGCCTGATGTCATCCCACCAAAACCGAATCAGGATACTACATCGCAACCCCAATCTGAACGGGTTCATGAGCAGCTCCTATTGTGAATCAAAAAGCCGCGGTGTGAGAGCTGAATGTAAAGGAGTCTGAGGTTGGTGTTGGGGAGGATAGTAAGTCAAAAGAGAAGGATACTGAGAAGGAGATGGAGGAAGAAGTACCTATCGAAGAATCTGAGAAGGCGCCTGAGATTCTCTCAGATCCCAAAACCTAACATGCACAGGATGAGAGGGAATCAGCGAAGGTGATTATTGGAAGTACTAGAAAGGAGAAAGGAAAGAAAAAGAAGTTAGTAAAGAATGGAGACAAAAAGAGTGCAATTGTTCAAGGGAAACCCAATCAAGCGGAGGAACCAAATCAACACACTGAGCTGCCTATAGTGATCGAAAGTGATATTCCAGAACTGGAAACTCTCAACGACGCAATGGATTCTTTGACTTTTGTTACGAAGGATATGAAGGAACAATTTACCACTTCGAAGAAAGCAAAGAAGGCAGCTAAGCCAAGACTGGTTACACCCGGTGTAAGATCAAGTCACAAGAACCAGACCTTCCCAAATGGCCAGTTCAAGATCAGCTCTACCAAACTTGCTGGAAAGAGGAAGCCCACTCCTTTGAAACCAACAACCCCAAAGAAAAGAAAACCCCATGTCGTTGAGTCTGATTCTGGATCAGACTACAAAGCAGAAGAAGAAGGCGTGGGCTTCGATTCCGACATAGAAAAGGAGGAGACTGAGATGAACTCCAGCAGTGTGGAGGAGCAGATCATAAAAAGGGAAGAAAGGTGAAGCCCGTACTACTGATGATTTTGAATCAGAAGAGTCTCACAACAGTGACTTTGATAATGATGATGAAGTAGTTATGATAAAGAGAGAAATCATAGCATACTGATGATATCATAGCAGTACATTTAGGTATTCCTGCTTCTGGATTTGGGAACTATGGAAAGAGGGAATGGCCCAAGATGCTTGAGATCAATCCTTTAAGCATTTCAAAGAAGTTCAGTGGTAATGAGGCTCTGACCAAAGCTGAATCAGTCAACATCAACTCGATAACAGATAAGAACCGGTTGCTGTTTTCTCTGATGGTTCGAGGTGTTGTTCCCAGATCTTCAAGAAACAATGAAGCCAATGGTTTAGATCTGACTATCATGGAGCTACTGTGTCGGAATGAGGAAGTCAATCTGCCCTTGTTAATGATGCACCACATGTTATATGTCAAACATCACTGGAGTCATGCTTTGCCTTATGGGATTTAGCTGTCCAAGATACTGAAGAAGATGGGCGTTGTAAAACTAAAGGACAATCGCCAACCTAATAAGACTAGCAACTTTGATGAGGGATACATGAAGCCAATCGGATTTAAGAAAGTGAGAGGTGAATGGAAGAGAACTGGATCAGCTTATGGAGCTGGTTCATCAAAAACTGGATAGAATGTTCAAGGAAATCGAAGGAGATCAGTGTTCTGGAGGAGAAGCTGTCTAACCAGGAGACGATGATTGCTGACCTTAAAGCTGCCCTGGACTCTGTCTTGGCTACCTTCAAATACATGGCCTCTTTCAATCCCACAAAATAATCCAGCCCTGTTCCTTGTTCTCTCTTCCTTGATTTAGCCTTTTTCTTGCTTTGAACATCTCATGTTTTCAATTCTAACAGTTATGGTCTGTACAATTTAATTTTCTGGATTCTGCAATTATGACTTACTGGGTTTATCTTTGCATATTCTCCAAAAGTAGGTGTCACTTGAGATGAAGGCTGATGACAACTCATTTTGCGTATTATTTACCTTTCTCCTACTGCATACTATTTGCCTTTCTGGATTCTGCAAGTATGACTTTCTGTGTTTGTCTTTGCATATTCTCCTAAAATAGATGTCACTTGATGACAACTCATTTTGCAGATGGCTTGTAGTCTAACCTTTTTCCTGATGTCAAAATTGGAAAAGGGAATGGCTTGTTTAATGTTTGACTTATCCTCTCTTCTGAATTGCTTATGTGATTCTGTCTACAGTTTCCTATGATCTCTTTAAGTGCTCTTTATTTGATTTATCTTGTTCTCTGATGATCAAATATAATTGTCTACGCTCCTTAACAGGTTCGAATTAGACAATTTTGAGCATAAAGACAACTCGTGTCGATAGGAACATGATCTATTGCAAACTTCTGTGAGAATATACCGCCTTGATCATGTCTATTTAACATCTAGAATAGGAACTGTTAATGTTAATCCAAGGATGCTGAGAACCTGCAGGTTTGGTTTTTTGAACTGACTCATTCAGAAGAATTGGATCGTGAAGGTATGAGTTGTCTTGCTCATTAGATTTATCTATCCTATACTTTTATGACCATCACTGTTTGCCATCATCAAGAAGGGGGAAATTGTTGAACCTTGTGATGTTTTGATGATGACAAATAGTAGAGTACTAATGATTTACAAGTTTGATGATGAGCAGGTGGAATGTACAAGCTTGGGGGAATCTGATGAATACAAGATTGCATATCAAGGAAGTAATAAAACCTCAAGCCAAAGATGACAACTCACGTACAATACATCAAGACTACAAGATGGAGCTACAGATTTGTCAAGTAGTGTAAAAGTGTGTTGTAGACAGGTTGGTACTCTTGTCTATTATTTGTAGTAGTGAGAACATAGGATTTGAATTACCTTGAACATTTTCGAACTTAACCTTGACTAAGAACTGGTTCTTGTCACAGTGACAATCCTGTAACAGAATCCTGATTTTTCGGGTAGCGGTTTAAAAGTGATTTTCCGTGTTTTTAAATTGGATATTTATTTCAAAAAATTATCTTTTAATCTACAGAATGTTTTAAATGGGGTACGGTCTTAGGGTCTTACAAAAACGATAGATCTTTCAACAAACTCCTATTTTTGTGGGATAGTGGCTAGGTTTTTTTTTTTTTTTTGTTTTTTATCAGAGCAATTTCTGGTTTGGCCACGTTCTCCATGACTCCACCTCTCCATGAAATGTAGTTTTCACTATTTAGGGAGATGAAGAATATTCTGATTACCATCGATTCACAAAGTACAAAAATTGTGACGGATTTTTCAAGGCATTCTTGTGAAATTCAGATTTGGTGAGTCAAGAGGTTCGATGCTTTGAATGATAAAAGGTATGCTCGAATCTATTGTGCTCATAGCTATGCTGATCGACAAGGTATTATTCTATATCATTGTTGGAGTCTGTATTGTTTTGGTTTACAACAATCACTTGTGGAGTGGATTGTTGCGTAGAGAAACCTTGGCCTAGGTTGATATAGGCGACTATAGCACAGATCTTTGTATTGCAGTTCTTCTTGTCTTAGGTAGACTAGGTGAACGGGCTTGTAATAGGGTTTACAAGTTTGGAGTCTTGTAGTAGAGTCGGTAAGCTAGAGGTGATAGATTGTACTTAGGGATGTTATAGTACATTGTTGTGCCTCTACACTGGATGTAACTCCCTGACTTAGTTGGGGACGAATCAGTATAAACTCTGTGTTTTATGTTTCTGCACTAATCATCATTTTCATAAATAGGAACTGAACTGAATCATCTACGAGAGCTGAGTTATTTGAATTACAATCAACTGTTTAAGTAAAATTTAAAAATTGGGAATACTCAATTCATCCCCCCCTCTCGAGTCTTTCTGTGGCTGGGAATTAACAATTGGTATCAAAGTCTCACCTTCTTAAACACTAACCACGTGAGAAGGAGATCAGACTATATCTTCACAAGATTTAAGAGAGGGTCTTTTCATCTCAAAGGTCGCCCTCTTCGATGGAAGCTACTATCGATGGAAACTTACATTTAAGAAGAGGATTTCCAACTATGGCAGATCATCAAAACTGGACCACTCAAAGTTGAGTACAAGGATGATAAAGGTCAAACTGTCCCAAAGCCTGAAGGCAAATAGGATGAGCATGATTTTAGTAAGCTAGAGAAGAATGCCAAAGCAAAGAAATTGCTGATATGGGGACTGTTCGCAAAAGAGCATAATAATATATTAGCTTGCAAGTCAACCGAAGAGATGTGGGACTAGTTGCAAGTAACATACGAAGGAACAAATCAGGTAAAACGTTCCAAGATTGACCTCTTGAATCAAAGGTATGAGCTCTTCATTATGAAAAAGAAAGAATCAATCTCAGCAATGTATGTAAGATTCATTGACATTGTTAATGAGCTAGATTCTCTAGGACAACCTTTTTCTGTAAAAAATCATGTTCGGAAGATTTTGAGAAGCCTTCCTAGATCATGGGAGCCAAAGGGGCTATTCAAGAGGCAAAGGATCTAGAAGAAATGAATATTGATGACCTGATTGGCTCTCTACGAGAACTTTATACAACGCCATGATGTCATTGAAGCTGCAGAAAAAGGAAAAGGACTGGCTCCCATAGTTGAACCGGTTCATGATGACGAACCAGAATCTTCACGGGCAAATGAGGATAATCTTGTTTTTCTCACCAGGAAGTATCTTAAACTTGCTAAGAATTTCAAAGGGAAAAAGGAAAAATTCTCTAAACCAAAACCAAAAGGTTTTACTTCAAAGCCAAGTACTAATCAATGTTTTAAATGTGGTAAAGCAGGTCACTTTCAGAAGGATTGTCCTATGTGGAAGACAGACACACCAAAAGCAAGAAGGGCAAGATTTTCAGAAGCTGACGTAAAAAAGGTCATGATGGTAGCATGTGAAACCTGGGATGAATTCAACTCTGAAAGTGAAGAAGAACAAGAAGAAGAGGGATGTGAAGAAAGCAACACCAAAGATTGTTTGATGGCTATAAGAGATGAAGAAGAAGATCTAAATGATGAGGTAGATATTGATTTTGATTTACTGAAAAGAATGCATATTTTGCCTAGGAACAAGTGACTGAATTTTTTACTGCCTTGATTGAGACTCATACAAAATTTCTCTCTGTGAAAAATGCTCTCGAGGAAAATCTAGCTGATCTTACAACTGAGCAGGAAAAACTGAAGTAGAAAAATGATGAACTTAGTGCATCAAATGAATTGCTTAAATTTGATGTTAAGCAAGCTAAGAGCAAAAATACTGAGTTACGGTCCATCATTAAGGACCAGTCCATGCAATATAGAAAACTTGAAATGAAGTATAGATTTGTGAAGGAATCGAGCACTGAAAAAATCGAATCTCCACCCAAAATTATCACCGAACAATGTAGTGATTTGAACTTAAACATGCCAACAATAAACAAAGATAGTGAGGTCTTTATTAGCTTTTCAGGAGGTAAACTTGACTTATCCAAATTACTGGACAAGCCAAACAAGCGAGTTCTAGGTATGCCACCTAAAGAGGTCATTAGAAGAAAACCTTGGGAAAGAAAAAAGTATATGGACTTGCCCGGTGACCGAATTTGTATGCTTTGTGGTAACAAAGGACATGTTATGAATGGATGTGCTAAATCGAAAAGGATTCTTGAAACTAACATTTTAGTTGCTGAGAAAACAGGTTATATTGTTCTACCAACTCCAATCCTCTGGAATGCTAGAAAGAAGGGACACAACAAAAGATGGGTTTCCAAAACAAGAACCTAATCATGTATGTAGGCTCAGGTGAGAGGGAGTAGCACCTGGTATTTGGATAGTGGGTGCTCATGCCATATGACAGGAGATAAATCATTGTTCTTCTTACTAGAATCCTTAAATGGAGAAAGTGTTGCCTTCGGGAATAATGGCAAAGGTTTGATCGTCGGATTTGGTAAGGTTGGGTAAACACTTCAATACTCCATGACAATGTTCTTTACATCAAAGGTTTAAAGCATAACTTGTTGAGTATATCACAGCTTTGTGATAATGGAAACACTGTTGAATTTACCAAAACTCACTATGCTATCAAGAATATGAATACACGAAATATACAGCTGCAAGGGAACCGGGTCAAGAATATGTACAAGCTCAATCTGAATGAAATTCCCAAGAAGAAACTCTGTTGCTTAAGTGTACAGGATGATACACCACTCCTCTGGCATAAACGTTTAGGACATGCAAGCTACCATTTGCTCAACAAACTCAACACCTTAAATCTGGTAGAAGGCCTACCTGCCATGAGGTATGAAAGTGAAGGGTTTGTGGCCCTTGTGCACAAGGTAAACATGTTAAGTCCTCATTCAAAGCAAAAGGAGTGGTAAGTATATCTAAACCTTTACAACTTATTGACATGGATTTGTGTGGTCAAATGAGAGTAAGAATTAGAGGGGGAAGTAGGTTTGCTTTTGTTATTGTTGATGACTATTCCAGATTTACTTGGGTGATGTTTTTGACTAATAAGAGTGATACTTTTGAAGAATTTGAAAGCTTCATTCGAAAAGTTGAAAACCAACTTGAGCATAAACTGGTTTCTATGAGAACAGACCATGGAACTGAGTTTGATAATGCCTCCTTTATTGATTATTGCAGGAAAAATGGAGTGGATCATAATTTCTCAGCCCCACACACACCACAGCAAAATGGTGTGGTAGAACGCAAGAACCGATCCTTAGAAGAAATGACAAGGACCATGTTGCTGCCTACTAAGGAATTTCTGGGCAGAAGCTATCAACACAGCAACATATATCCTTAATAGAGCCTTGATTAGACCAATTCTTAAAAAGACCCCCCTATGAGCTTTTATTTGGAAGAAAACCTAACATAGCACACTTAAGGAAATTTGGTTGTACTTGTTATGTGCTAAACAATGGTAAAGATAATCTTGCGAAGTTTGATGCTAAAAGTGATGAGGTTGTGTTTGTAGGATACTCTTCTCACAGTAAAGCTTATAAGGTTTACAACAAGCAAACCATGTGTGTTGAAGAAAGTATCCATGTGCTTTTTGATGAGATTGATTCAACTTCGAAATCAATGCAGGATGATGATGATGACCTTGCTGTGAATATCAAGAAGGAATCCAGAACAGTGGAAGTGGAGAAAGTCATTGAGGGCTGGTCACTGGCAAGACTGTTTGAAGAAGGTCAGCCCTCACAGGTGATCATGCTGAGGATCTGGTGCTTCATAACTGATAGTACAAAAGTTCTCATCCATTGAATAAAGTGATCGATGGACTGAATAAAGAAGTCCAGACAAGATCCAAGGCATGATCATCAAATCAACACATCAATGTTTGCACATTCTCTGCCTTTCTATCTCTCACTGAACCTTATGATGTTTCTGATGCATTACAAGATAATGATTGGATTTGTGCCATTCAAGAGGAACTTAATCAATTTGAGAGAAACAAAGTATGGCGTTTGCTACCTAGACCTAGAAACCATCCTGTCATTGGTACTAAATGGGTATTTAGAAACAAACTTGATGATTTTGGTGTGGTGGTAAGAAACAAGGCTAGGCTAGTTGCTAAAGGATACAGTCAAGAAGAAGGCATTGATTATGAAGAAATTTTTTCCTTTGTAGCAAGACTAGAGGCATTAGACTACTGGTTGCTTTTGCTGCATATATGAACTTTAATCTTTACCAAATGGATGTAAAAAGCACAATTCTGAATGGTAACCTAAAAGAGGAAGTGTATGTAGAATAACCACTTGGTTTTGAAGATCCATCCAATCCTGATTATGTGTATAAGTTAGACAAAGCTCTTTATGGTTTAAAGCAAGCTCCTAGGGCCTGGTATGAAAAATTTTCTGACTTTTGGTTTCCAATGGTTTCAGGAAAGAAGAAGTGGACAAGACACTGTTTATCAAAACCAAAAACAAGAACCGGGAGTTCTTAGTGGTCTAGATCTACGCAGATGACATAATTTTTGGTGGCACTAATGAACCTCTACGTGATGAGTTCTCCAGGTTGATGGCAAGTCAGTTCGAAATGAGCATAATGGGGGAGTTAAACTTCTTTTTTGGATTACAGATCAAGCAATCCCAGCATGGAGTCTTAATTTATCAACATAAGTACATAGTGGAACTTCTGAAGAAATATAAGATGGTGGATGCCAAGGCATGCGATACTCCAATTCCAACTGCTTGCAAAATAGATGAGGATTCCAGAGGTAAGAGTGTGGATAAGAGAGAGTATAGAGGTATGATTGGATCCCTTTTATATTTAACAACAAGTAGACATTACCTTGTATTTAGTGTGTGTTTGTGTGCTCGTTTTCAAGTCAATCCAAAAGAATCACACTTGAAAGCAGCGAAAAGGATCTTTTGATACTTGAATGAAACTCAAAAATTAGGATTATGGTATCCTAAAGGAGCAAGCTTTGAACTTATAGGGTACACTGATGTAGATTTTGCTGGTTACTTAGTTGACAGGAAAAGCACATCTGGTACATGTCATAGAATCGATTCATGTTTGATTTCTTGGTGTTCAAAGTAACAAAACTGTGTTGCACTGTCAACTGCAGAAGCTGAGTACATAGCAGTAGGTTTGTGTTGTGCTCAAATTTTATGGCTTAAACAACAGTTAAGTGACTTTGGAATCAAATATGAATGTGTACCTATATTCTGCGATAATTCAAGTGCCATTAGTGTAACTAAGAACCCGGTCATTCATTCAAGAACCAAACATATGGACGTGAGACATCATTTTTTAAGAGATCACTACGAGAAAGGAAATATCAAGTTGGAATACTGTGAGACTGAAAAACAACTAGCAAACATTTTCACTAAACCACTTGGAAGAGAAAGATTCAAAAAACTTAGACAAGAACTAGAAATGATAAAATTTAACTAAATGATATTTGTTCTCTAACCCTGGATGATGTCGATTTTTAGTGAATTTTACAGTTGGCTATGACTTCGGGGGACATATGAAGCCAGATTGGGTGAGTACATTTTATGAGAGGTATGTAAACAAATACATTCTGTTATAATTGCGTGACATCTGATGTCAAATTTTTCAAGACCTTGTTGTTTTGATTTATTATGTGAGATGTGTATTTTTTTTTTTTTTTTCCTCCACAAAAGATTCAAACTGATTTGAAAAGTCTTATCTTAGTTGAGCCTATCCAATCAGTCAAAAATTCAGCCAATCTGTTGGAATGTAGACTGACAAATCCCACTTCCTGTGAAACTCTTCGTATGCCATCATAACTACCCACTAACTCCAAAACCACTCACTCACTTTGTAAAACTGAATCAAACCCTCGAATCAGTCCACAAATCAGTCGATCTCTTCATCTCCATAAATCTCCTCTCTTCTCCAAATCACCAATCTTTCATATCCAACCATGCCGAAAATCAAAGGAAAGACACAATCCAAAGAAACTCAACCTCATGAATCGTCAAAACCTAAACACCAAACCAAACCCAAAGCTCCAAAAGCCCCAAAAATTCCAAAATCCAAATCATCCACAAAGTCAAGAGGAGAAGCAACAGAGCCAATCAGCATCTATGAGCCTGATGTCATCCCACCAAAACCGAATCAAGATGCTACACTGCAACCCCAATCTGAACAGGTTCATGAGCAGGCTCCTGTTGAAAATCAAGAAGCCGTCGCAGTGTCAAATTTGAATGAAAAGGAGTCTGAGATTGATAGTGAGTCAGGAGAGAAGGATAATGAGAAGGAGATAGAGGAAGAGGTACCTACCGAAGAATCTGAGAAGGCGCCTGAGATTCCCTTAGATCCCGAAACCCAACATGCACAGGGTGAGGGGGAATCAGTGAAGGTGACTATTGAAGATATTAGAAAGGAGAAAGGAAAGAAGAAGAAAAAGATAGTAAAGAAGGGAGACAAAGAGAGTGCAACTGTTCAGGGGGAACCCAGTTATGCTGAGGAACCAGATCAACACACTAAGTGCCTGTAGTGACAGAAGGTGATATTCCAGAGTTGGAAACTCTCAACGAGGCAATGGATTCTTTGACTTCTGTTGTGAAGAATATCAAGGAATAATTTACCACTCCAAGGAAAAGCAAAGAAGACAGCTAAGCCAAGACTGGTTACACCCAGTGTAAGATCCAGTCATAGGAACCAGACCTTTCCAAAGGGTCAGTTCATGATCAGCTCTACTAAACAGGCTGGAAAGACGAAGCCCACTCCTTTGAAACCAACAACACAAAAGAAAAGAAAACCCGAGGTCGTTGAGTCTAATTTTGGATCAGACTACAAAGCAGAAGAAGAAAAAGTGGGCTCCGAAACCGGAACAGAAGAGGAGGAGAGTGAGATGAACTCAGGCAGTGAGGAGGAGCAGATCATGAAAGGAAAGAAAGGTGAAGCCCCTACTACTGATGATTCTGAATCAGAAGAGTCTCACGACAGGGACTCTGATAATGATGATGAAGTAGTAATGAAAAAGAGAGAGATAGTAAAGGGAAAGAAGCCCCAATTGTCTGATGTGGATGGGGAAGAAAACAAAAAAGAAGATGAAGCTGAGAGTGCATATGAAGATGACATTGAGGAGGTTTATGCTGAAGAACCGGCTGTAAAGGCTGAGATGCCAGAAAAGGAGAAGACAGGGAAATTCAAAGCCCTATCAAACCGAGTCATCTTACCAGGTAAAATTGTTAAGTCGATTTGGTTAATACAGAATGGTTTGGAGTGGCTTAAGACTACCCTAGAAAAGCAAAAGTGGAATGAGTTATTGAGTTTGAGAACCTAATGCATCCAGAGGCTGTGTATGAGTTCTATGAAAATGTAAGCAGGCTGAAGTTGAGTGAAAATCGGTTCATGCTAAAGAGTCGAGTCAATGGACAAGAGGTGGTGCTTACTGATGATATTATAGCAAAGCATTTAGGTATTCCTGCTTATGGATTTGGGAACTATGGAAAGAGGGAATGGCCCAAGATGCCTGAGATCAATCCCTTAAGCATTTTAAAGAAGTTCAGTGGCAATGAGGCTCTGACAAAGGTTGAATCAGTCAACATCAACTCAATGATAGATGAGAACCAGTTGTTGTTTTCTCTGATGGTTCGAGGTGTGGTTCCCGGATCTTCAAGAAAGAATGAAGCCAATGGTTTGGATCTGACTATCATGGAGCTACTCTGTCGGAATGAGGAAGTCAATCTGCCCCTGTTAATGATGCACCACATGTTATATGTCAAACATCACTGGATTCATGTTTTGCCTTATGGGATTTGGCTGTCCAAGAAACAGAAGAAGATGGGCATTGTGAAACTGAAGGATAACCGCCAACCCCATAAGAGTAGCAACTTTGATGAGGGATACATGAAGCTGATCGGATTTAAGAAAGTGAGAGGTGAATGGAAGAGAACTGGATTAGCTCAGGGAGCTGGTTCATCAAATATTGGACAGAGGGTAGACTGTGCCGAATGTTCAAAGAAATTTGAAGAAGCTCACTGTTCTGGAGGAGAATCTGGCTAACCAAGAGAAGACGATTGCTGACCTTAAAGCTGCCCTGGACTCTGCCTTGGCTACCTTCAATTACATTGCCTTTTTCAATCCCATAAAATAATCTAGCTCTGTTCCTTGTTATCTCTTCATTGATTTACCTTTATCTTGCTTTGAACATCTCACATTTTAAATTCTAGTAGTTATGGTTTGTACTTTTTACTTTTCTAGATTCTGCAATTATGACTTACTGTGTTTATCTTTGCATATTCTCCTAAAATAGGTGTCACTTAACATGAAGGCTTAGGAGAACTCATTTCGTAGGTGGCTTGTAGTCTAACCTTTTTGTTGATGTCAAAAGGGGGAAAGGGAATGGATGGTCACTTAGTTATTCTTATTGTGCCTTTTTGTCTTGTTTAATGTTTGAGTTATCCTCTCTTCTGAGTTGCTTATGTGATTCTATCTATAGTTTGCTTTGATGTCTTTAAGTGCTCTTTATTTGATTTATATTGTTCTCTGATAACCAAGTATAATTGTCTATGCTCCTTAATAGGTTGGAATGAGACTATTTTGAGCATAAAGGCTCATCGTGTCTATAGGAACATTATCTATTGTGAACTTCTGTAGGAATATACTACCTTGATCATGTCTATTTTGGCATCCAGAACAAGAACTGTTAATGTAAATCCAAGGATGTTGAGAACCTTCAGGTATGGTTTTCTGAACTGACTCATTTAGAAGAACTAGATCGTGAAGGGATGAGTTGTCTTGGTCATTAGTTTTATCTGTCCTATACTTCTATAACCATCACTGTTTGTCATCATCAAAAAGAGGAAAAATTATTGAACCTTGTGATGCTTTGATGATGACAAACATTAGAGCACTAATTATTTACAAGTTTGATGATGTGCAGGTGCAATGTACAAGCTTAGAGGAATCTGATGGATATAAGATTGTATATCAAGGAAGTAATCAAACTTCAAGTCAAAGATGACAACTCAAGTACAATACACCAAGACTACAAGATGGAGCTGCAGATCTATCCAGTAGTGTAAAAGTGTGTTCTAAGCAGGCAGGTACTCTTGTCTATTAGTTATAATAGTGAGCACACAGGATTTGAATTACCTTGAATATGTTCTCGAAAAGAACCTAACCCTGATTAAGAACTGATTCTTGTCACAGCGATAGTCCTGTAACAGAATCCTGATTTTTCAGGTAGTGGTTTCAAAGAGATTTTTCGTGCTATAAATTGGATATTTATCTCAGAAAATTATCTTTTAACCTGCAGAATGTTTTAAATGAGGTAGGATCATAGAGTTTTACAAAAATGGTTGATCTTTGAATAAACTCCTATTTTTGTAGGATAGTGGCTTGGCTGTTTTTTGACCAGTACAGTTTCTGGTTTAGCCACGTCATCCATGACTCCACCTATCCATGAAATGCTATTTTCTTTATTTAGGAAGATCGAAAACATTCTAATCACTATCGATTCACAAAGTACAAAAAATGCAAAGGATTTTTCAAGCTGTTCTTGTGAAATTCAAATTTTGTGAATCAAGAGGTTCGATGCTTTAAATGATAAAGGTATACTCGAATCTAATGT
>JAOVYX010019546.1:0-18327 GCA_035668315.1 Drosera spatulata | reverse complement strand
CACGGTTATGTTTTTCGATTGCAGGTATGCCCCAAGCAGCACCTGAAGGCTCTTAGAGAGAGCTTGATTATATTTAGCTGTCTCCACAGACTTTGGATATTATGGCAGATCAGTTGTCTATATTGTTTAAATGTAATAAATGATTGCATAGCTTCTGCATTAAGTGTTGTAACTAAGCAGGTATTTGGGACTGTAAGTTATGACTATAATACTGTTTGTGTTTTCCTTTGACTTCTGTACTCCTAAAACCCATTCGCTTGTTAGACTTGTCACGGACCGGGTCCGTGACGGCATAACGCTCATATGTCTTCCTACGTGGAAAGTCGTGGCGTTACAGAGTCACTTTCGGTTTTCGGATGTGTGTGCTATATGTTCGTCCCTGACCACCTTCGGAGTAAGTTCGATAAGAAGGTGGTACGATGTATCTTTATGGGATACCATGATCAGCGAAAGGGATGGAAGTATGTTGGTCCCAACACAGACAGAGGCTAGCCATCAAGAAATGTGGTGTTTTATAAAGCATCATCCTGTTGGGGTCCGTAATCAGTCATTTTATCAGACTCAAAAAAGTTTGAAGAGATGCTATAGGAGAAACTGGGCAAAGAAAAGGAAGCTATTGTTCATCCAGAAGTTCCTCTAGAACGTGACGATTCAAAAGGAGAGTCATCTCCTAAATCTTCAAATAAAGAAAGTAGTCCTTGGCAGAGCCAAGTCTACAAGATCAGAGAAGAGGATCGACTTAGCCAACTTGAAGACACAGAAGAAGAAGTTGAACAAGAAGAGGAGCAAAGAAAAGGTCAACAAAAACACTGCTACCCAACCAGAGATCGGAAGTCGAATCCAAAATATTCCAATGCAGCTCTGGTTGAAAACGACAAGCCACAAGAGCCGAGTTCCTATGAGGCACAGATCGAGTCAAGGCATAGAGATAAGCCATACAGGAAGAGATCGATACACTGAATCAAAATGAGACTTGGGATTTAGTGCCAAAGCCGAAGTCTACGCTATTAATCTCTTGCAAGTGGGTGTACAAGATCAAAACCAAATTTGATAGTTCGCTCGAGAGGTACAAACCTCGACTTGTTGCTCGTGGATTCTTATAGAAATACGGGTTGGATTATGATGAGACATTCAGTCCAGTAGCGAAGACCATAATTGTTCGAGTTCTCTTATCGATTACCGCCAGCAAGTCGTGGAAGCTGTGACAGTTAGATGTCAAGAACGCTTTCTTACACGGAGAGCTTGATCATGAGATCTATATAGAGCAACAGAAGGGTTTCGAGAGTAGAACATACCCTTCTCATGTGTGCAAGTTGAAGAAGACACTCTATGCCTTAAAGTAAGCACCAAGAGCATGGTATAGGAAGATAGCTGAGTTTCTTATCCAGAGCGGGTACTCAATTGCGTCAGCAGACTCAAACTTATTAGTGAAGGTTCGAGGTAAGAAGATTGCAGTTGTTCTTGTCTATGTGAATGATCTTATCATCACAGGAGACAATGAAGATGAAATTCGACAGATCAGTGCCAATTTGTCTGTTCGGTTCCATATGAAAGAAATTAGAGAGTTAAAGCACTTTCTTGGTCTTGAAGTTCATCATACCAAAGAAGGCATATTCTTGTGTCAGCAAAAGTATGTCAAAGATTTTCTGTTGAAATATAAAATGCTTGACTGCAAATCTGTTTCAACACCAGTGGAGGCAAATGTAAAGTTATGTTCAGCTGGAGGCAAAAGTATGTCAAAGATCTTCCGTTGAAATATAAAATGCTTGACCGCAAATCTGTTTCAACACCAGTGGAAGCAAATGCAAAGTTATGTTTAGCTGAAGGCAAAGATCATAAAGAAGCGACAACGTACAGGCCAATAGTGGGGAGCTTGATCTAGCTCACCTTGTCAAGGTCTAACATTTTCTATGCAGTTAGTGTAGGCAACAGATTCATGCAAAATCCTAAGAAGCCTCACTTAGAAGTAGTTTGGCGAATTCTGAGATATGTCAAAGGAACTATTGACTTTGGCATTCTTTACAGGAAAGAAAGTCATTTGCAATTGACTAGGCCATGTGATGTTGATTACGTTGGAGATCACAACACTATTTGCTCAATTGACTGGCTATTTGCTCAATCTTAGATCAGGGGTTATCTCTTGGTGTAACAAGAGACAACCAACGGTGGCTTTGTCAAGTACAGAGGCAGAATAACGTGCTAACAACTGTGACAGCTCAGGAGTGCATGTGGTTGATGTAGCTGATAGAGAATCTTCATCAACCTATAGATTGCACAGTTCAGCTCTGCTATGATAATCAATCAGCAATCCGTATAACAGAGAATCCGATGTTTCGTGCTCGAACTAAACATGTAGAGATTCACTATCACTTTGTTCGAGGGAAGGTGCTGCAGGGGAAGATTGAGATGAAATACGTCAACATCAATGATCAAGTTGTAGGGATAACTTTTCGAAAGGACCTGACAGGGCTAAGTATGAAGACTTCAAAAAACAGCTTGGTATGACTACTCGTTCAGCAACAAGAGAGAGAGTAGTCGTTAAGGGGGAGTGTTGAAACACCGATCACACCGGTCAATTCTCTCTTTATTTCCCACATGTTTGGTGTTTCATACTTGGACCACCGTCTCATCGGCCAGCACCAAAAGTTGGACTACAAGAGGAGTTCATATCGGATCTCCTACGCCTATATAAGGAGGATTGCTCTCCTTTGTTACATATCAACAACACAACAAAGCATGAGCAAGCTAGAGGGAAAGAGGTGCTAGACACCTTAAGTGTTGTGTAGTATTTTAATAGAGTTTCTGAGTGTTAAACACATTCAGAGTGTGTTTGTTTTATAAAGTGATCCTATTTTTCAACAGAAAAATCATTGCCGTGAAACATTTAGTGAATAGCACATAATTGCAAAACCCTAATCAGAATCGACCCACAAAAAAGGAAGAATTTGGTTTTAGGGTTCATGAGGGAGACACTATCTCAACTGATCTTCGAATCTAGAACGAAAGAGAAGAGAGCCTTGGTGGAGAGCGAATTGATCAAATAGTAGTCGGAATTTCCGAGAATAACTCTTTGTCGGTGAAGATACGGGGATGGATGTCGACGTCGAGGATGGATTCCAGGCACCAACAAAAAATATTTTTATTTTTTTTTAAGAAATAAAGAATTGGTGTAGGGTAGCGGCTGGGTGTGCAGACCAAAAAGTGATTCCTTATAACGTAAAATGTCACTATAGCAATGCAAAATAGGGATAAAAATAAAGAAGTTGTTGCGAATGGTCTAAATGTTTAGATTAGAAATACGACATGATCCAGTTTTAATGGAGTTGGTACCTCAACATAATAGTATGAAAATATTAAATGTGCGTTTCAAGTGTTTTCAAATATAGTAGGAGAAGGATTGACTCAGTGTTTTCAAATATATGCGTTCCTCCAACCCTAACTATGAGGGTTCAATACTTCCTGAGACATCATGAAATAGTCTTTCTATTATAAACATACATCTTGCCCTGCCCACATCTTACACTTCGCAAGATTATTTAGGTATGTTGCGTTGTTTTGCTTTTAGGAAGGTGATAGAATATTGTTAATATTGTTTGTTTTTCGGTAGAGTTAGTTACTTGAAATTAGTTAGTGTGCTAGCTTTGCTAGATTAGGGAAGGCAGTGTAGGTTTGGTTTGATTTGATTCATTCATTAGGTTTGATCACCTCATTATATTAGCTCAAAACCAAATGGGGATGGGAATGGCCAGAGAGAGGAGCTGATCACTTTGAAGTATAGCTTGGCTAATCTCATTGCGATGTGGCTTTGTCACACATCCTCGTGTGAGGCGTTGATTGGAGCCTGTGAGCGAATGATTGTGTAATTTGTATTGGTCATAGAGTAAGATAGTTGCTTAGTCTAATCATTTGCGTACCTGTATATCAATTTGAGCACATATTTGCTAGATGTCCAGTGTCAAAACTCGATCCTCCGTGGTTTCTTTTACTCGTGGAATCAAGTTTATTTATTTATTTATTATAGGGACAGGTGGTTCTGCATTTTTATTATTCTACATTTCTATCCATCTGTAAGATACGAAAGTCATGCTTCCAGTGAAGCAAAAATCATGAAATTGTTTGCCGGGGTACAGTTTTCAGTCATGATAAATTTATCTTTGTGTATCTAGAAATTTTATACTTTTGTCCATGATTTTGAGTGTTTTTGGTTGGTAGAGTTTCTTTTCGTTGTAAGTTGCATCCTTGATGTTTCATGACTTGCTCGTCATACGCTGATGACTCGTAGATCAATGGATCATCACCATCAAGCTCTTTGTTCTTGTTATTGACGATTTAGTGACGAGAGTACAAGACTCCTTTGTGGAAAATGTAAGCGTAGGTGAAGTGACAAGTCTTGCATTATGTGGTAAATTATCAGGCACAGGTGGACAGGTCGTTACGAAGGTCACCTTTGGGACAAAACGACTTGGAATCAGAATCAGAATAAAAAAGGAAAACAAGGTCTACCTCGACTTCTTTTATATCGTCCTGATTATCATATTCTGCTGCTGTTCTTGAAGACTTACTTAAGGATCTGATATCCTGATATCTTTCTAATTCTGCATGGGAATGCCATGCCACTTGAAGCATCTTGCAGTTTATTTAGGTGAGTGAACAGCCTACTTTTTCTTATTATTCTACGTCATTTTTATTTTTCTCTCCTCGATTTGATTGCATCTACTGGATTATTAGGTGCATATGATGAAGAGGAAGCAGCGGCTAGAGCTTACGATCTTGCAGCGTTGAAATATTGGGGTCCTGGGACAGTCATTAATTTTCCAGTGAGATATTTTGCCGGTTCTGCTTCTTATTCATGTTTATGGAATCAGAAATTTCGGCTGAATTCTTAACTTCCTGGCAAAAATAATCTTGTCATATCAGTTTCTATATGTTGTCTCTTATAGTTTCGATGAGCTTATTCTCTATTTTTTCTACATAGCTTTTCCTCAATGCTTACTCGGAAAGAAAAATTTTGCTTGCGCAGAGCTAAATGGTGTGCACATATATTTGAATTGATTCAGCATAAGTATTCTTCATCTGACGGCGAAAATGTATATAATGATGACGTTTGGCTGCAACTGCTGAATCAAAGTATTTAAGCCTCTCTAGTGGCGGGCTATGCTTACTATGTAACATGGCTATGATTCGCAGGTTTCGGATTATACGAGGGACTTAGAAGAAATGAAGCATTTGTCTAGAGAGGACTACCTTGCATCAATTAGAAGGTATGTAGTACATGTTATGCCATCTAGCTTTGTTTGTATATCATGATTCATTTATTATTATTTTTTAACAAGCCTTTGTCTTGTGATTTGCTGTCATCTCAGAAAGAGCAGCGGTTTCTCAAGAGGACCTAATAGGTATCGCAACCTTTGCAGGTACGTTCAGTTAACTTGATCATGTCTTCCTTCAGTATAGAGTTGCGAGGTGAACTCATTCATTTCATTCTTGGACAATTTTGATCACCTAAGTCCGCACTTTTGTTTCCAGTCTTAAACTTCATTAATATTTGCTTTATAATCTGTTTCCAATGAAGCAGCCGATGGGATCCATCGCTTGGTCGCACACCTGAGCCTGAATATTTATTACAATATGGTAACCATCTCTAACCTCTTTGATTTCAAGCAATCATCTGTTTTTCTTTGTATTCATATATCAGAAGTTTCAATCCATTTTTTCTTTCACTGTTAAAAGGAGTCGGCAATGAAGTTGAATGTGGAAATGCTGGAGGATTTTGCAAGAAGAGAAAGATTGATCTGACCACTTACATCAAGTGGTGGTGCAAACCCCATCAACCAGACCCCGTTTCAAAATCGAGTGCAAAGCAAGTCAGCACCGATGATGTCTGCAGCGAACTGTGGTTGTTAGTGCAACGAGCTCTGAATAGCGAGCCATACCAGCTGCCTCGGTTAGGCATGTCTCATGTGTCAAAGAAGGCGAAGAAAAGCTCTTCTGTATCCGCCTTGAGCATCCTGTCAAGGTCTTCTGCGTATAAGCACTTGGAAGAGATTGCATCAAAGACGAAGGAAACCATTGTTGAAAACGACGAGCATGAGAAGAAGGGCGATATTAACAAGTTAGAGTGTGGTGGCGGTGTAGAGAAGTTGATGGATCAAGTTGATGCTGGGATCGAGGCGGTGGAAGATGCCGGTGCTTTTGGACTGAATGGAGCCGGTTTGCTCAAGAACGGATTTGATTTTCCTTCTTTCATGTCTGCTCCGCTTTTTACTGACTATAACCCTATCGATCATTTACCTGATCCTGCTATCTGGTCATCACTAGCGACGATTTTGCCTTCTGGAACTTCTCAAGCTCTCCAGGTTAGTTCATTACAGTGCAAAGAGAAGCTGTATATCCGTTGGCAGACACTTACATGGATGATATCTTATTTATGAGTTCGAGTTTTGGGCTTCTAAACTGGTTTTTTTTTTTCTTTTAATGGTTTACATCGAGCTGTCGTCCTTTTGGTTGATTGATGAATTGTTTCCACCAAACTATAACGCAGGGAACAAAAGCGGAGACAAGTTCAGAATACACTGTCTTCGGTGAAGGAGAAACATGAAGTCAGTTTGCGGCATCTGAATAAAACAAAGGTGATGCTAATCACTAGGCTGATGCTATTATGCTTCTGTTTAGAGCTTGTACATGTTTCATGCTTCGTTGCCACGCAAGCCATGACTCCGGTTCCGTAAGCTCACATTATCACAGGAAAAGAGATGAATGACTAGTTCAGAAGCGGCCTCTGAAGAGGACCGTTTGAGATTAGTGTCATGGTATATATATGAAAGTTAATAGTTATGTATCATATTTGCATAGTCTGATGATTTGTCTTGGAACTTCATCTGAAAAACAATCGTCTTTGATACGAAGGATTTTTATTACTAGCTGCTAAGGTTCGCATCTGTCATCTGGCATCGAGTCGAAAAAAAAAAAGTGTTCAAAAGTGTGCTACACTAAGAATGATTTGTTTTAGGGTTCAAATTCTCCCTGTTTCTGCATAAGGAAGATTTAGAGTATCCATTCATGTAATTTAGCTGGTATGTTAGCGCTAATAAGTGATATTAAGTATAATAGTACCAAGATCAAATCAAGATGTGACTCGTATAGCCAACTCTCTAATCAACAGGAAACGACGATGAGAAACTGTTCACCCACTCGGATCATCGAACGAATATTCAAAATCTTGCTTCTTGTATTCACCATGACTACTTCAAGCTCTCAGCCTCAGGTTACAATTCCGACTTTGCAGAAATGTTAGAAAAATACATGTCGGTAGCTAGCTTAGCTACTGATGTTTGCGACCACATCATTGCAATAACCGTAAAAAATAAGAACTACAAAACTTTCCTCGTGTGCATCTAGCTCCTATGCACATCCAGGCTCAAAATCAGAGCACATAACACAGTGATATAACAGGTAGTTCATTCTTTACAACAGAGAAAATTTGACAAAAAAACAGCAGACGCAATATGCTCTTCGAGATGAATGCCCCATTGTACTCGCAGAGTGACAGCAACTTCCTTCTATGACTTTGCTAAACCAACTCGCAACCTGCGACAGAACCAAAAAATCCGCAAACCATTTCCGGTCGTCGAAGTCAGCTTATTTTCATCATCATCTTCATCTACATCTAGTTATACGCCCCACAAGGTGGGATGAATACAATCCTCCAATATCTTTATCAAGCCAGCACATAACACCTTTTAACAGCAGGCGCAACCAATACCGTTCCTCAATCATCACTGTTAGTCGCGGCATCCTCCTTTTTTTGTTACTCCCATTCAAGCTTTTCTAGATCTTACACCACACCTTTTTCTTGTATTCTCTCACTTCTTTCCACAGCTGCCCCTTTGCGGCCAGCGGGTTCTAGTCAGGTTGTGAGTTGTTCATTTATCTTCTCCTCAAACGAGCAACTCTTACATGTTGAGAGATCTCCATTTCGTGTAGGCTGATCCACACAATATTCAAGAAGTGGCGAAGAATTGACCACTATTGGTAAACCAACCATAATTAAGAAGAAAAAAGCTCATCATCATAACGGCTCTTCTCCTACACGAGGATTTGATGGTAGAAAAATCGGATACAGATTACATCTGGACTGCTCTTTGTTGGCCCTCCGTGACTAGAAATGCACTATCCATGTCCATCCTGCAACAGCATGAATAACCCAGTTCTCGTCAAGCCGAAGCAAATATAGAATCTAGAATGTAAAACACCTCAAGGGTTATTGAGCACAATTCAGAATAAATATGTGTGCTGCAACAACAGCTGAATTGACTACACTGCAGCCACAATAAGCGGAAAAGAAGGATCTTTAGAGGCCATCCAACAGGATCCAGCCTTACTATTCCGTATAATATTACACCATGTATGTTCATTGATTTCCATCTTGAAGGAGGGTAAAGCCAATATCATGCTTGCTTGGAAAGAATTACTAAGACGGGTACTATGAGTGGCTCTAGCTACTAAGAATAGTGCAAGATATATGGCATAGAAAACAATGTGTGTGTATTTTTTTCCTACTTGAACCGAGACGCAGAGGCCAAATAACCATACTACAAGCAAAACTTAGGTCTACTCAGACTTTAATCGTTGTGGACACGGAAACCTAGGTGAAATTTGTTTGTTGCTAGCTACTCTGCGGAAAACATGCATATGTTCGCAAAAGCATCAGCAGATATTTCCAAATACTGAGGGGACGAAGATGCTTTAACTGATCCCTTGAAAGACAAGTGCTATGGGATCACAGTATACAAGTAACTAAGACCGGACGAAGACACGAAGTTAATAGAAGAACCTGGAATTGCATCCTAGTGAAGCCATTCGACTTGGACTGGTCTCTTGGAATGCAATTACTGATGCCAACGCATTTGAGTTACTAAGCAAGCGAAACCTTGTCGATTCACGTAGACAGGCAAGTATGTCATATCCCGCAGATACCATTTTGTTTGATAGATCATAGGCGTGTTTTCTGTGATCCTGAGAGCGCAAAAGACTAGAAATGAGCTTGTCGCAGATGGGTGGCAGTAACTTGATCCCACGTTTGATAGTGTAAATAAATACATCTGTAGCAAGATCCAACTTATTTTCCTGACATAGGCCGCGTATTAGCATAACGCAGCTCGGGGCAGTGACATGGACCTCATTCTCCACGAGAACTCTGAAGATTCCCAGAGCTTCTTCCAGTCTCTGCGCTTGGCACAAACCAATAAGCCATATTGTGTAAGGTGCCACGTCAAGCTCCTTGACATAGAAATCCATTTCTAGTAAGACTTCGACTGCTTCGGTGATTTTTCCCTGCTGAAAATGTTCCTCCGCATGTCCAAGTGATTCTTCATCTCGATTTCCAAGGCTCCTTAGATAGTCGATCCAGAGATTAAAAGCAGCGGAGACCTTTCCCTTCCGGCATGACCATGTCATCATGGATTTATAAATGGCTATACTAGGCGATTCTCCACTCTTCTTTATCATATCAAGGACACGCGGTATCTGTTCTTCTTTATTGGACCTGTAAAGCCCATCTACCAGAGTTCCATATGTAATGGAATCAGGTTGTAGTCCCTTGAGTTGCAACTTGCGAACAAGGTTCATGGCGCCTTTGACATCCCCGTTTCTGCACCGATCTTTAATAAGAGTGTTCCAAGTTGTAATATCAGGAACAATCCGGTTATCTGCCAGTTCCATAAGATCCTTGTAGGCCTTGACATACATCCCAGAATCGCTTAACCGCTCAATCCGCTTAAGAAGGCTGGCTTGGTCGAAAACTCGGTCTGTACCCTGAGAAAGCCGAAGAAACACTAGAGGGTTTGCCCCTACTTCCATCTTAGAGAACAAAAGCATAGCCCCCTCAAGGTCACCCGCTCTACACAGCCCATCGATAAGAGCATTGAAAGTCACAACAGTAGGTGTGCATCCAACCTTCACCATCTCTTTAAATATTTGCTCTGCCTCCCTGACAAGGCCGTTCCTGCACAGTCCACAAATAAGAATTGTGTAAGTGCAGGCGTCAGGAAAGCAATTGTTCTGCGAAATCTCGAGCTTCAGAGAACGAGCATTATCCAAGAGCCCGTTATCGCAGAACCCTTTTATCAGGCTATTATAGAATTGAGTATCCGGGACCAAACCTTTGCCACACATCTCATGGAGCAAATCCTTAGCTTCCATAACAAACCCGGCCTTGCAATAACCTCGAATCATGATCGTGTAAGCGGCAACGTCAGGCATGACTTTCTCACACAATTCAACAAACCGCTCCTTTGCCTCCTCGAACCTGCCAGCTCGGAATAACCCATCAATTATACAACTAAACCCGTTGAGCCCAAGAGAATACCCATCACTCTCGAAAGACCTCAAAAGCGAGAGCACATCATTTATCCCTCCTACCTTACAGAACCCGGCAAGCAAAGCATTGTAAGTGACTGTATCAGGCTGACACCCGTTCTTCCTCATCTGATCAAACAATCTCAACGCGTCCTCCATCCT
This sequence comes from Drosera spatulata, assembly GCA_035668315.1. Lineage (NCBI taxonomy): Eukaryota > Viridiplantae > Streptophyta > Magnoliopsida > Caryophyllales > Droseraceae > Drosera > Drosera spatulata. The sequence continues at coordinate 7,809 of JAOVYX010019546.1, read as the reverse complement.
CTTAGCTCGACAAAGACCATACAACACAATTGTATACGTAGTACTATTCGCCACTACACCCCTCTTCGTCATCTCATCGAACAATCTCAACGCGTCCTCCATCTGGCCGCTCTTACACAGCCCATCAAGCAAGATGTTATAACTCCACTTACTCGGCTCACACCCCGACTTCATCATCTTCTGGTACACCACCCGCGCCAACATTACCAAACCTGTCTTCACCGCCACATACATCACCTTATTATACACATACACATCTGGCTCGATCCTAAACTCACTCACCATCCTCTCGAACGCCTCCACCGCCTTCTCCGCCTCCCCGGCTTTCCAATAACTTAAAACCAACACCCCAAATGCATCCGCCGGAACCGAAATCCCCTCATCCCTCACTTGCTCCATTGCCCTCCAATACAACCCAAACCCATCCTCCTCATCCCCATTTCCTTTCACCACCATATCAATCACAAAATCCTCGTACTCCCAAACCCTAAACCTCCTCACCCTCATCGCCCAAATCACAAACCTAAAACCAACACACGATATACAACTCGATGAAACCCTAACCCCTTCTCCTTCTCTTTTCTCACCAGTAGAGACCTCCGCGCAACTTAGGAAACAGTCTCTCTGTCGTTCGCAATATGGGTTACATCCCGCTCTCCCCAGACCCTGTCTGCAACAGGATGCCTGGGTAGTTGTTTTCCCCTTGATGTAGGATTCTATGAGCTGAGGGGTCAAAAGGGGTTCGATCTTGTCCAATTGAGGTTCGATTGGGGATGAGCTGGTCAGGATTCGGGTGATTTGGGCAAGTGGGTCGGTGTTGGTTTTGAGAAATTCAGTGCTCAGAGAGGAGAAGGATCTGCTGATTGTGGGGTGTTTGATTAGGTGTTTTGTGAGGCGCTGCATTGTAAGGGAGACATTGCGGTGGTGGTGATGAAGGGAGAGTGTTATTGGGTTCTGAAAATGAGTGGCATTGCTCGGCTCCGGCGGCGGCGGCGGAGTAGAGTGTTGAGGGGGAGGGGGAATCCCTGATGGCTGTTGATGGGCCTGGTGGGCCTTGCAAGTCTCATGGGCCTATCACGGATTATGGGCTGATGGAGACTTGGGCCGCAGGCTTTATTGGGCCTATAGCCTTATGGGCTTATGGGCCTAACAAGGCTGTTGGGCCTATTGGCCTAATGAGCTTGTTGGGTCGATGTGTAAGGGAGAAGCTGGGCCTTGTTTTGGGAATGGTGGGGGTGGCATTTTTCACTGGGCCAGATGGGCCTAATGGATTTGTAGGGTCGATAAAGAGGGGGAGATGATGGACTTTTGTTTTGGGGGTGGCATTATTTGCTGGTTGTTGATGGGTCTGACGGGCTATTCGGGCCGGTGGGTTAGTGGGCTGATTTGAAGTGCACGTAATGGGCCTAGAGGAGGCACGTTTGGACAAAGGCAAACTATCGTACTCTCTCCGTGCAAGAATGTAACGGGATTCACTTGGCATATACGTCGATATAAAATTTGACACGAGTACAATGACATTCAAACATAATTTTTTATAAGTTTATCATAAAACATCAATGATTGTATAAGTTACATACTTCAATCTAATATATGTTAATATATGTTACGGGACGATCAGACGTGATTTGATATGGACATAAAATTTATATTCATATATATATAAAATAATATAAAATATATAATGTTATATCATTTGTGGGACGGGGAGAATATGCTGTAAAGTGCATATAACCATTATGCCTACTGAAATGTAGATAAAAACTACAATGTAGATAATTGGTCTAGTGGTGTTCGACTCAACCTTTTTCTTGAAGGTCTTAGATTCGAATCTCACGTCCGTTGATTTCGCTCCCACTAACCTCGAAATTCATGTTGGTTACGTCCAGGATAGTAAGGGCCGTTGCTTTGAACAAGTGGACTGATAGTTTCACTAGTATATCAATCCAATTCTCTTTTTGGTCGAAATATATCAATCCAATTCTTTGAATGTTAGTTTCAACAAGTTTTGCATGTTTAGTTTTTCAATAATCTTGAACCGTCCGACAATTACAGTTTCTGACTAGTATTTTTTTGTAAGTACAGTCTCTGACTTTGAAATAGCAAGATAACCACACAATTTCATTCCAAGTACGGTCTCTGACTTTGAAATAGCAAGATAACCACACAATTCCATTCCAAGTACGGTCTCTGACTTTGAAATAGCAAGATAACCACACAATTCCATTCCAAGTACGGTCTCTGACTTTGAAATAGCAAGATAACCACACAATTCCATTCCAAGTACTAATATAAGTATTTTATTTTCTTCGTCTTAATAAAATTATAATATTATTGAATTACATCGTTTTAATTAAATTATTATTTATTTTATATCACATCAATCCACATCATCATTTTTTTTACTTTTTTCACTCACAAAAATCAAAGAAAAATTTAATATTTATATCAAAAATTTAACACACAAAAATTTTCATGTTCAGTCAAATGATTGTAATTCTGTAGGGATGATGGAGAGAGTATCTAGTTCACGCCTTGAACTACAGTTCAACTATATATCCTATCAACTTATTCCCTCCATCCCATATTAAATGCAATATTTTCAATCATTGTATTATTCAATATGCATTTTGAGGAGGTTTGTTTGTCGTCTTAAAGACGTAAGAAAATTATGTCACTGACATCATGTTGAAATATATAAATTAAATTATCATTAATATTTTACAATAATTCTCAAAAAAATGATATTTGATCGTCTCGTGATGCAAGTTAAATTTCATCTTGATAGATATGATTTTCAAAATGATGCATATAATTCGAAACGAAGGGAATATTATACAAGCAACTTTAAGTGTTTTTCATGGTTAGATGTTTTTTTTTTTTATGACGAGAATATCCGGGTCAGTTCGCGCGCATCTCGACTAATCCCTCTGGATTTTGAGGGTGGTGAGATTCAAACCGAAGATCTTAAAAAAAAGATTGAGTCGAACATCACTAAATCAACCCAGGTTGATTTTTTATAGTTAGATGTTGCTGTCGTAACAAACAGCATAAAACGTACATGCATTTGTTTTATACTAAATACAGCACATGTCCCACTACCCTTCTCCATAACAGACATGGGAATATTTCCACATTATATACAATGTCATATGGATATGAATTATACATCTAGTAGTACAACATTTATAACTCGCACCAGTACAACGGATCAATTATCGTATACAAACAAATTAATGGACCCCTAGCAAATGTGCAACACCCTTCGCCACATAAAAGAACTCTTTTTATTTCTTTTTTTTTTTGATAAAATAAAAGAAACTCCTTTTTTCTTTTTTTTGAAAGTAAAGAGCTCCTTTTTTTATATAATAAAAGAACTCCTTTTATTATTTATCAATTATCGGGATAAGTTAATAAAATCATAAGAAATTCAACATACCGAAAAGATTGAGCAAATAATCAAAATATCATTATTCAACACCTTTTTTTTTTCTTTTTTTCTTTTCATTTTCTTTTTTTTTTCTTTTTTTTTGTTGTAAAATAGGATTATGTCATTAAGCACTATTCGATCCTTCTGTCCACTCAATCAGATGTAAACATTAATAAAATTACACAACAAGTTTGTATCAAACAATATGTAATACTCCCTTTATACTAAATTACATGTAATTGTTTGATCCAACAAGAAATTTTATATATGACTTGAATTTTGATGAATTTGGTTATAGAATTATTAAAAAAATATTAACAACGAGATTTAGTATAATAGTTACTAGAATATACTACAGAAAAATGATATTTTCTATAATAAAAATTTGTCAAAATTGATGTGTTGTATATAATTTGGGACGAAAAAAACTTGTAAATAATATGGAGGGAGGAAGTAGTCTGATATGCTAATCAAAATTTGTCTCAATAAATACTCCTTCGTCCCATAATAAGTATAATTTTCACATTTTTTCATTATTCAAAACGTATTTTTTAAAAGTTTTCTGATTGGTCTAAACGATCAAAGAAAATTACGTCACTGATTCAAGGTGAAAATACATAACTTAAATTATTATTAACTTTTTATGATAATTATTAAAAAAAAATGATATTCAATCATCTTACAACGCAAATCAAAATTTATCTCGATAAACTCTCTCAATTCAAACTGGTATACTCTTTCCGTCCCATTTTAATTATAACGGTTTGATTCAACACGATAATTTATATGTGTTAAATTTAATATATATATTATTATCCAAACTTTTGATAGATTCTATATATATAAAAAAAAAACTTTCACGTTCAATATACATTAATCTATATAGATAAGTTTAATATTATGTATTTATATTATTTTTATTCATCCCGTGTAGCGCACGGGTCAATATTCTATATTATATATGATTATCCAAAGTCTACCGACGGTATGTCATGACGTCCTACGGGACGCCATCAATTTTAACTTAAATAAGTATTTATAAAAAATTTAAAAAATCTTTTATGAAATAACATTTCGATATATCAAATAAATATTTATCTAATCTAGTTTAATCTAATCTTATATTTTATATATATACTATTATCCAAATATTTACGTAAAATCTTCCGACGGTATATCATGGGGTTCCGGAGGACGTCATTAATTTTAAGTTAAATAAGTATTTATAAAAGAATCAAAAATTTAAAAAAATCTTTTACGAAATAATATTTCAATACTTTAATGTTAAATAAATGTTTATCTAATCTAATCTAATATATATACTATTATCTAAAGTTTTCCGACGATATGTTATGACTTCCCGTGGATCGTCATCAATTTTCAGTTAAATAAGTAATTATAAAAGAATCAAAAAAATTTAAAAAATCTTTTACAAGATAATATTTCGACAATTTAATCTTAAATAAATATTTATAAAATGAAATAGGCAAATTAAAAAATCTTTTGCAAAATTAGTTTCCTAATAGTTTAATATTAAATAAATATCCATAGAATCAAATCCAATATAATCTAATCCAATATATATCGTATTATCCAGTCGTTTTTAAGCGCGACAAACCGCGACAAATCATTTCAATGGCAAGAGGTATGACGGGTTATTATTGTCATTTAAAAATTTTAATGGATAATCTAGTAGTTTCATTTTATTTAAATTAACAGAATCTTATCTAATTAATTTATGGCCTTTGATTATGAATTGAACGATCGAGATTGAATTTTGATAACATTAAATTTAACTTAACTTTTTAATCAAAAATTAAAAAAATCTGAACAATCAAATCGATAATTATAATCAAAAATTAATATCTCAAATTTATTATGAAATATTTAGATCAAATCAAAACTATATAATAATTATATATGTAAAATCTTTTATAAAGAAATAATTAAAAGAGATTTTAACAGTTTATATATGAGATCGTGTTTTAGTATAATAAAATAATAACTTTTGATAAATTTTATCAAAAAAAGAAAAAAATATCATGTTTAATATACATTATTCTATATAGATAAAAAACTATCACGTTCAATTTAATGCTATTTATTTATATTATCTTTATTTATCCCGTGCAACGCATGAGTTAGTATTATAGTTAATAAAAAATGATATTTTTATCCTTATAAGTGTATGAGATAAAAAAAAGAAAAAAAAAGGTGATGAATGAGTTGATGTGATATAAAATAAAGATATTTTGATATTTTTATGTGAAAAATGATTAAATATGAAAGTATTATAATTTGAGTATAATATTAAAAAAAATATTATATTTAATTAAAATAAAAAAAGAAAAATTTATTCTAAAATGAAGCAAGTAATTGTTGATCTAACGTTGTTTTTTCCTGAGATGGAACGAACAAGTATTAAAACAACTGAGGAAATATTCGCTCCCGATGCGTACATTTGTCAGTCCCTTGTTTTTTCATCATCAATACCAACAACCGAAAGAATTGCATGTCAGAAACTCTGACAAGCAAACAAGCCAGCCTCCCTTCATCTCACTCAACCGTCAAATACCCCCAGACCCCACTCAAACTCTGACAAGCAAACACACGCACACTCATTTTCTAACCTACCAAAACGACGCCGCACAAAACAACTCTCCTCTTCATCATCTCCGATGCTAGCGTCCTCGATCACCGATCAATTGATCGTCCTCGTCGAATTTTTCTAGAGTTTGGAGTCGAGAATCGGCGGCATGGGAGAGTCGGAGGCGAGGCGGCGGCAGCTGGTGGCGATGCTGAGAAAGAACTGGTTGCTCAAGATTCGTCATCCTTACGTCACCTGCGCCGAGGTTGACGATTCGTGCCTTTAATCTTTGGTCGATGATTCTATGTGTGTGTGAGCGGCGTGTGTTTGGGGTTTGATGATGATGTGTTGTTTGGTGCTGTTGTTTCATGTTTGGTGCTGTGCGGTGTTGTGTATTGTTTGTGGTGTGTATTGTGATGTCGTATGTGAGGTCATGATATGGCATATTAAGGTTTCGTTCAAGCTTCTTTGAGGTCTTTGTCTTGCATAGTTTGAGTTGAAATCACCTTTCACTATATCCTTTTACTCCATGTTTTGCAATTGAACGTGCTATTTGTTGAGGAACCAACTCAAGTCTAAACTCATGCTACCGGACGTTTAGATTTAGCTTAGCATCGTTTTTCGCAGTAGCCCACTAGGGCTTGAAGTGTGGTAACTGTGCACAGTGCATTGACCCACACACAACCCAGTGCTAGACAAACACTACTTATGATTTAATCCTTTTGTTTCAGAAAAATTGCAGTGTGTTGCATGATTATTAATAAATATGTTGATTTTGAGGTGTTTTACATTTTTGTCCCTCTGGGAAGGTAAAGGAAATTATGAGTGGATGGAGAAGAAATTGTGAATGGGTGGAGAGAAAGAAATGATAGAATAGATGATATGATATGATATGAAATAAGGATAATTTGGATATTTGTATCCCAAAACTTGTTAATTTAAGGGTTGTAATTTATGAAAGACATCCATTTTAAATAATGTCATGGGACGAAGGCAGTATTAAGTGGGAAATATATAGGGGACAAAGTGTCTGAAGTTATGACCTAAATGTCACTCCTGCTTTGATTCCTTGTTGTTAAATCAATTTTATTAGAAGTGTAAACTGATGGTATAAAGCTCACACATCTAGGTTAACATTATGGCTTTGAGGAAACAATTCTAGTTCTTGACGCTTCTATGCCCCCGTGATCTATTAGAAGGGTGGACAAACGAACTTATTTGGCTGTTTTCAAGTTATTTGGCTGTTTTCAAGTCGATAGAATACTTTTTCTTTCCATGTTTGCTTATAGTGTTGGAACTGGGAATTAAAACAAAGAGTGGGGATGCTTATGTCCCAGAGTTTATATTGCAGTAGTAATTAATCATTGTGATTTGTTCTCTTGTAGATATTTCTTCCCACTATTGTGATGCTGATGTTGATGGGCGTGCGGATGCGAGTTGATACACAAATTCGCCCTGCCCAACCGTAAGCTACTATCCTCCTGAATTTATATTTCTGTCATTAGCGGTGGCTGGTTATGTGTATATGTTTTTGCAGATTGTATGTGCATCGGCTGTTCTTTATATATTGGAAAACTGTACTCGCTCACATGGTTATACTGTTTCTTTGAAAGTTTTTTTTCCCCATAGCTAAGGGTTTTTTTTTTTTTTTTTTGGGGTTGTTCTCAACTCTTTTAGATACATAAGGAATGACATGCTTGTAGAGGTGGGAAGCGGTGATGTATCTCCCACTTTTGGCCAACTCTTGGAGCTTCTATTGGCTAAAGGTGAATATCTGGCTCTTGCACCTGAC
>JAOVYX010019545.1:0-18328 GCA_035668315.1 Drosera spatulata | reverse complement strand
TCTGTATCTACAAGCTCATGGTTTAGGCGTGAACTGAAACACTCTGTTGAGCCAAATCGAATGGAGAATCATATGAAGCAAATCATACTTCACGGGGTTAGGATGGCAAAGGAAGTGTTGTTGTACTCTTTTCACCCTCATCTGCATTCTAAGATAGGTCTTCTCAGGGATAGAGAGAAGGATGTCCCTCAGGTTCGGGATATCATTCTCCATCACAAACACCAAAAAGGCCTCCCAGTTCAAGATCTCGTAAAACGGAGGCACGAACCCATCGGATATGATCACTGGGACACACTCATAAACGATGGCTTCCACCACTCGCGGACTGTTGACTTCATAGCCTCTTGGGAAAATGCAGTACTTGCTGCTCTTCGTGTACTGGATATACACCCTGTTGCCCTTGAACTTATGCAGGGTGCCGAAAATTTTCATGTCAGGCTCCTTGTCTTGCCAGTGTTTTAGCAAAAAGGGCCTGACATGGCCGTGCATTTGTCCAGCGAAAAAAGAAAGAATGTGTCTCCTCGATGCTGGTTGGACTCCTAGGTAACGTAGAGGGTTCCGAGACTTGGGGACAAACGTCTCTGGCAGGGAGACATCCTTCCCGAATTCGAATCCTTCCTTTACATCCGAATTGCATAGAGCTCGTATGCAATTTTTCATAATGTTTCTAGTTTCAAAAGGAGACTATGAAGAAAAAAGAAAAAGAAACAAGGGTCAGAAGACGAGCATAGTAGACGATAACAAGACAATTTGACCGTGCAAATTAAGTAGTCAAACGAGGACCAAAAGCAGCCAAGGAAACACACCCAATCATGGCATGCAACGAAAAAATGATCAGCCCCGCCAGTTCTATTCCAGTAGCGGTATATTGTTAAAATTTGGTCCCCGTACTGCTTCAGATGCTCGACTAGATTGTCGCTGCTATGTGAATTTGGAACATATAAAGCAGCCACCAAATTTCGCGAGCCAAAAGGCAGGTAAAACAGGTGTGCATTCTGTGCTTTTTTGGTGACAAAATTTTGGTTAGACTCGAGCAGCTTCATGAAACATCCTTCGGAAGCATATATTCCCTCTAGAGTTGGTGTGTGGAACACTGGCCTTTTACCTTGTAAATGTAGACTTTAAGCATCCTTTCCATCAACCTAGCTCCTGTATATGAGGTCATCGCCATTTAGATACCAGTTCTTAGAAAAGCGCATTGTTCTGCAACAAAGCCCCCACACACTATACAAGAAGTTGATCATCAATTGAATGAAGAAACCAACAATCCAAAGGCATAGTTTTAGTATATCATAGAGTTCATTACTTTATATGTTGTCAGTTTAGTAGGGTACATTAATATACCTCTTGAGTGATTTAGTCGTATATTAAGTCAGACCCCTAGCACAGTGAACGCATGAAACATTGCCATTAGAAAAACACGCGTAAATGATAACCCAGAAGAACTATACATACATAGCCATCAGAAATCATGTTGATTTTGTGCTTGTCACGGCTTAGAATCTCAATGAAAGCCCCCTTGTTCTATAACCTACATACTACGAAAGCAATTCTTCAAGGCACATCACAGATACAGTGAAGGATGGCGTGCTTCAGGAAGCATGACTCAGATAGAAGACAATCCAAAAACCCTTTTATTGAAACAGCCGTGGGAAATCATGTGAACAACATGACATTTGTCCTGGATTCAGGATTCTAGAATCTAAGGGAACATTTTCTCGTTGTGAAAGGCAGACTAAACAATATATTCCTTCTTTGAAACACCGACGGCTCAAGGCATAGGAGAAAGATTTCCAAATAAAGCCAAAGGACATGACAAATAAAATTCAGGGTAAAACTGTTTGGCCTATTACTTCAATACCTTTGAAACTTGGTAAGATTATGATAAATGGGTGCATAGAGTCCTTGGTCGTTGTCCATTGGAAGTGCAACTTCTATTTGCGATTTTGCATAGACCAAGTCCTTATCAACAGCCATAGTGTCACGGACTTTTTCTCTAAACCGTACGACACTTAGCAAACCTTGCCTCGAGTATTCTAAGTCAGTCTATCTCTCAACACTCTCAAATGTTTGATCTCACAAGAAAGTTTGGAATGCTCTCAAACTTACTTTGTATTGAAAACTTGAAGACTTTTTGGATCTTATGGATGGTTTACAAATGAGGAGTGACAAGCCTATTTATAAGCCTTGTCAAGAATTCTAGAAAATTCTATACAACTATACACTTTTTGGATCTTCCTAGAATATCTTAGAGAACTCTAGTATTTACATAATAGTTCTCTACTTTTTTAAATAACTCTAGAGTGTCCAAGAGAGTTCCATACTTCTCTAAAGAATCCTAGAGTCTTCTCCCACTCTAGAGAACTATAGAGTCTTCCAATAAGGCCTCTCTTTTCCTTTGAGAGTAAAAAATGTAGGTGACCAAGGGTGTGCTCAAGAGCGTGAAAAATTTTGGGCGTGACATTCTCCCCTACCTATCCTAGCGACGCCCTCGTCGCTTGTGCGTCTCGAAACTTGGCAATCTACTCCTTGAATTGTCAAAGATCGACCTCGCGTTCCCACCTTGTCTCGCTATCAAGCAATCCCTTCCATTTGACTAGAAACTCGCGATAGCGGGGAATGCGTTTCTTGCGAACTTTCCTTTCGACAATTATCTGATCTACCTCCTTATCATAAGAGGTAGTGACAATCGGTGGGGCACGTTTCGATTTCCTTCGTTGGGGTTTTCCTCGTCCAAGTGATAAGGTTTGAGCAACCTCACGTGGAAGACCGGGTGAAGTTTAAGCTTGGATGGCAACTCCATCATATATGCGACATTGCCTACCTTTTTGATGATGGGGAACGGACCCTCGTATTTCCGTACCAACCCTTTGTGCAAGCTCCTAAACGCCTTGTAGTTTTGGAGTTGGAGCTTGATGAGGACAAGGTCTCCAATTTGAAATTGCCGTGGCCTCCGCTTAACATCCGCCCACTTCTTCATGCGCTTGTCAGCCTTCTCCAAGTAAGCGCGGGTGGTATCGACCTGTTCTTGCCATGCCTTGACGAGTTTGTAAGTCGCTGGGCTCGATCCCGTATAGCCCGTTGCAACAACACTGGGAGTTAATGGTTGTCGCCCCGTTGCGAGTTCAAATGGACTCTGGTTCGTCGTCTGGCAACAATGAAGATTGTAAGAGAATTAGGCAATGTCCAGCAACTTTGTCCAATCATGTTGATTGGCACTCACATAGTGCCGTAAGTAAATCTCGAGCAACCCATTCATCCGCTCTGTTTGACCATCCGTTTACGGGTGGAAGCTCATTGAGAAATTGAACATAGATCCCATGAGCTTGAATAACTCGATCCAGAATTTCCCTGTGAAGCAAGCGTCTCTGTCGCTCATGATATTCTGAGGAACTCCCCAATACTTAACCACGCACTTTAGAAAGAGCCGGGCTGCTTCCTCTGTGGGACACTCCTTCGTTACAGGGATGAATATACCATACTTGGAGAATCGGTCCACAACGACCATGATAATGCCGCATCCTTCTGATTTGGGCAATCCGACGATGAAATCCATCGAAATGCTCTCCAAGGACGTTCCGGAATAGGCAGCGGTTCGAGCAATCCCGTCGGCTTACTCTGCTCAATCTTGTCTTGTTGGCATACAAGACAAGTACGCACATAGAACTCCACGTCCTCCCTAATGTGCGGCCAGAAATACATGTCCTTCACCAAGACATATGTCCGTCGCTGTCCCGGGTGTCCAGCCCATAAGGAATCATGGCACTCCTTAAGAACCTCGCGTCCTAAGTTCTCCCACTTCGGCACGTACAAACGATCCTTCTTGGCATAGATCATCCCGTTCTTCTCCCAAAATCTTCGTGTCTTCCCAGACTTGATAAGCTCGATCAAGGTTTTAGTAAAGGAATCGTGTTCTTCTCAAATGCGATCGAGTAGCGGACTCTTGGGTCTACTGATAACGGCAAGTTCAGCCTTGCGGCTTAAAGCGTCCGCTATCAGGTTAGTCTTGTCCGGTTTATACTCCATGACATAGTCGAACTCAGCCAAAAAGTCCTGCCAGCGTGTCTACTTTGGGCTGAGCTTCTTCTGTGTCTGAAAATAGCTTGTGGCCACATTGTCGATCTTGACCACAAACTTGCCGCCCAATAGGTAATGACGCCATGTGCGTAGGGAATGCACCACAGCTGTCATCTCCTTTTCTTGCACGGTGTAGCGTCGATCTGTGTCATTGAGGCCTTCATAAGCTATGGGGTGACCATCTTGTATTAACACGCCCCCGATAGCAAAATCCGAGGCATCCGTATGGACCTCGAGCAGCTTGTTATAGTCTGACAAGCAAGAACTGGTTCCTCGCTAATGGCTCGTTTAATGCTTCAAAGGCCTCTTGGCAGCGCTCGTCCCAGTCCCAAGGGCGATTCTTTTTTAGCAAATCCGTCAAGGGTGTTGCCTTCGCCTAATACCCCAAGATAAAACGGCGATAATAATTAACGAGACCTAAGAAGGACCGAAGTTGGGGTACCTTCGTTGGTGGTTCTCATTCTTGGATTGCCTTAAGTTGGGCTCCGTCCATCCGAATACTCCTATGACCTATCCGGTGCCCCAAGAATTCAATCTCCTGCTGGGCGAATGACCATTTCTCCTTTTTGACATATAGCTCGTTGGCACGGAGCACTTGCAAGACTTGGCGTAGATGATCGGCATGTTCCTCCAGGGTGTGGCTATACACCACAATGTCATCCAAGTATACCACCACAAAGCAATCTAAGAACGGGTGGAACACCTTGTTCATAAGGGTACAAAATGTAGCCGGGGCGTTAATCAAGCCGAATGGCATAACAAGGAACTCGTAAGCTCCATACCTCGTCACACAAGCGGTCTTCGACTCATCGTCGGCAATCCGCACTTGATAGTATCCTGAACGAAGATCAAGCTTGGAAAACCACCGTGCATTTCCAAGCTGATCAAAGAGATCGGCAATCAAAGGAATGTGATATTTGTTCTTCACCGTTACCTTATTAAGTGCTCGGTAGTCGATACATAGATGGAGAGAACCATCCTTCTTCTTTTGGAAGAGCACCGAAGGTTGGATTTATCCGGCATCCAGAAGCTCCTTCAGTTGTCTGCGAAGCTCCTCAAGCTTTGGCGGGGCCATACGATAAGGTGCTTGGGCAGGGGGCTTGATTCCCGACTCAACCTCAATATGATGGTCTACCTCCCACGTAGGTGGTAGCTTCTTGGGTAACTCGAAAGGCATAACATCGGAGAACTCCTCTAGAACTTCCCTCACCTCCGTCGGCAAGTCCATGGGCATAACACTCCCATCCGGAACTTCCTCCACAAGGGTTGCAAGATATGTGACTTCATTCCGCTTAAGACCCTTCTCAAGCTGCATGGCAGATAACACCTTGGTGCCTCGTTTGTCTCGAGTGCAAGGCACCACACATGTCATACCATTCTCGAGGATGTATCGCGAGTTGGCATAGGGGATGGAGATAGCCTTGTCTTGGTCCATGAAATCCATGCCAAGCACCAAATCATAATCATCCATGGGAACAATAGAGAGATTTATCGAACCATCCCATTGTCCGATCTTCATGTCAACGCCTTTTGCTATGCCGACGAGTGGCTTGCACAACGAATGTCTTGAACCGTGCTCACGATTCATCTAGTTGGATTCATGGTAAAAATGTCAAATTCTGGTTGACTAGTCTGTAACTTTAGTCCATTATTTATTTATTTTCTGAGATCTGATGTTGTTCTAGCAAATTGTGTTTATATGTTTTTGGCGACCAAAGTTCAATTTATATATTCAGTGGTTAGGTAAATTGTGTTAATATGTTAATATGTTATGCGTTTTTTCCTTTTAAAGAAAAAATTGAAATGGATTGTTTATGTTGGTGTCTTTTCTTGCCGCCTTGTGACTTTTCAATGTATGCAATGGTTTGGAAAAGCCTTTTCCTTCCAAGGCAGCATCGATGGACATCATATATAACTTAATTGATCCTTGGTGATCCAGGGGAGACCAAAGTATTACCTGCTGTTTATGGACCCAAGGCAGGAAAAAAGAAGGATGAAAATCCTGAGAAAGCTTCAATTGAAGTTATTTGGAAGCCTAAAACTGGACAATTTGGTGAGCATTGCTTGAACTTTGCGTGAGTAAAGCTTATTCATGATAGGATGAACTTTATGTTGACACTTGTTTCCAGTTTCAATGAAAGATGAAAGATGTAAATTACCAATTGTGTCTTCAAAGGTCTTTTCTAATATAGAATAAGTATATCAGATAAGCTTCCATTCCATTCAACTGTTGGTTGCGAGTGTTTTGGAGTCCAGATGCTCCAGGAATTGGATATTATTACACTACTCTCTACTTCCTTTTGAGGATCTGTTGAAAATGAATTCTTATACTTGCAATTAGATGCTTGCTGGCTTTGTGAAACTAAGTTCAGTAGCAACTTGAAATGCTGAGAGATTTATCTCAATGGTTTCTACTAGTTTTGTTCAAAACGCCCTGTCCGTTTACTTTCTCTTCATTTCCATGAGAGAACTAGAGAATGAGCTAGAGGTTAATAGTCTTAATTCTCCAGTTTGAAAATTTGATTGTACTAATACTTCCTTCAGCTAAAGAAGGCAATTTTTCTCTATGGGTGATGTGTTGCTGAAACTTTAGGTGGGAGAAAGTGTTGAACATGTAAGGAGGGCTTAAGCAGATGAACACTCAAGGTGGTTAAGTTTGGAAATTTGAAATCTTACACCTCGGCCACATGTAGGAGAATTTTGATTCCTATTGCTCGTTGATACTTTCGAGGATATTGTTCTGAATTTCTCATAAGGTCATTTTACAGCGGTATACTATAAATCGTTTAATTCTGTAGGAAAACTGGAGAGGGAGTATGAGATGATTTTGAAGCGAACTTTGCAGAGCATCTGCATTCTAACCGTCAATCCCAACACTAAAACTTCAGTGATTGTTCAGGTGAATAAATGTGGTGAATGATTATCGGTACTATGAGTTAAATAAGAGTAAAATTCTTGTAACATATAGCTCTCTCTGTGGTTTGTATCCCTTATGTTTAGTTATTGGCACCTTGAAAATTTATTGATATGTATCTTATGTTCTCTAATTGGATAATATCTCAGAAATTTCTCTATTGTGTGCTCGTCTGTTCATGACAGGTGATTTGGGTGCTGTAATATCAATTTCATCTTTGGGTGTTTGCATTGTAACCTTATGAGCTATTTTTTGTTTCAACAATTTTCTTTTCGTTGAAGCCAAGGAGGATATATTTGCTCTGGTCTTTTTTCATTGTTAATATCTCTAGTCCCTTTTCGATTCCCATGGACAAGGCTAACGGTGTGAGGGAGGTGCTGAGATGCTTAAGTTTTAAAATCTGTCACTCTGCATGATTGAAAATATATAGTTGGCAGTCATATAGGGAGGGTTAGAGCAAGGTTTTCTATAAAGGTTAAAGGTTGTTTAATTAAAGATTTTATCGGTTTCAGGTCAGAATGCTTAACATTGAAAATTTATCTGTCTTTTTAGACAAATTAGATGTCAAAATGTGCCTATCATGGAAGCAATTAAAACACTCAATAAATCTGGGATTGAGAAAGTTAATTCAGTTGTGTTCTACATTTTTATCACTTCTCACGGATTTCTGAAATCTATACTATATATTAAGTAAATAGACGTGACACTATCTTCAATTGAGATCTTTTAATTTTGATCATTCAATTTTCATCTGATGATTAAAATTAAAGATTAATAAATAAGAAAATAAATAAAAGTAATAGTCAAATTAGTAAAAAAAAATATTTATCAGGGTTAGGTTACCATGAACTGCGATAAGCTACAAGTGCTACCATACAATCATACAATAACACAGAAATGCAAACATAACACAGCACAACATAACACAACGCACAGGGCAAAACTACCCATCACGTGTTTATACAACTAGTATAATAACATGTATCGCCATCCAAATTGGGAATCTAAACATTACCTTGTTATGTGAGACTCGGGTTGTTCGCGTTATAACAAAGGAAAAACAGTTTACGTCTCAATTCCTGCACAGTATAAATACGATACGTTCGTTATTACATATTTATTTCATATATTTGATTATTTCTACGTATTCATGGGTATTCTACGTCCATAAATACGTCTACTACGTCACTAAGTATTCTTACGTACATTCCGTTATTTCCACTTATTTATGTATATCGCACAAATACGTAAACTACTACGCACTTTTATTCAAACTTTATATTCTTGGCCTTTTATACAATCAAACGCGTATTTTTTTATTTTTTTTTGTCCAAATACTATATTTTAATAGTCATAGAGGGTATACGGCTTGATACGGCACATAAATACGTTGAAAAATGAATTTTTGGACTAGCTATGAGGGGTCGCGGCCGCTACAAGTCTTGTCGCGGCCGTGACAGGATGCGGACAGTGACCTCGACAGGTTTTTTTTAGATTTTTAGGTTTAACTTCGAACGTACATAACTTCTTCGTTTCTTAACCAAATTGAGTGATTCTTAATTCATTGGAAACTTTAAGAAGTCCTCTACAACTTTATTTCAGGACTCATTTATTGAACCAGGCTATAACTAAGGTAAAAATATATTCTAATATCGAACGTCAAAGCTGTTCAAGAACGGATACAGACTGGTTTGCTGGTTTTGCGTTTTACCCAACCAATTCAATCTCAATGATCTAAAACTTTATAAACATAACATTTACTTACTTTTTGTCATGTTTGTTCAATTTTGGGTTTTTTTGATACGTAAAACCTTAGGTTTCGGGTCTCACTAGCATAACTCGTCTTTTGATTCAAATATCACGTTTCTTTGTCCGTGGCCTGTTTTTCTTGTTGTTTTCCTTGTTTTTTAATCACATATGATCATTTAGAGGTTATGAACAGAGAAGACAAAGTTCACCCTCTTGTTGAAACTATTTGAGCTTGTTTTGCTTTCCTTTGACGTGTGAAGCACCGTTTGCTCGTTTCCTCATCCTTGAGGCGTTTTCTACTGTTGAAGCTGCCTTCCTTCCCCTTCTTGTGCTCACCATACCCCTCTGAGCCTAACAAGTCCAGTTACGTGAGCCTTGGAGCTTGATTTTATTGGTTCTTGCTATAATTCAAAAGAATCCGTAAGAAGTTAAGAAGGAGGGAGAATGATTTGGTGAGGAGAAGGAGAGGAGATGTGCTGATGGCCTGCTTCCTGGATCTCCCTTGGTGATGAGGATGGGTGGAGGAGTGGGTGTAAGGGAGTGTGGAAGGTGGTGTCCCTTGGTGCGGTGGTTATCGTGGCCCGGGAGTAGGTTAGGCAGGGGATTAAAGAAGTGGAGAGTGGGAAGAAAAGAGAGGGAAAGGGAATTCAAATTAAAAAATATCCTCGTTCCGTTTAATCGTAGGATTAATTAGGCACATATCTCCCACAGCCTTCGCTCAAATTTTACCATCACGCTCGGAAAATCATGTTATTAATTGACATATAATTTTCCAAATTTTTCCGCGATATAAAGTTATCCCAACTTCGTCACAAGTTTTCATGTTATGAAAGTAATGTTACGTCTCAAAACTTTGAAATGAGATTCGTTTCTCTATTTTAATTTATTATATAAGGAGGAAACGTATATTCTCGCTACGTTTATCAATTACAATTATTATTTGATCATAATTTTTTTATATCATTAATATTTATTTGATTTCAATTTTCTGGGACTTTATATAAGCACTCTTCATTATACATCACACAAGGAAAGTTGTGTGGTGACAGGATTCAGCACTTGATGATGAAGAGAAAACAGAATTGCGGCACAGACAACTCAGTCACATCAGTAAGAAAGGACTGTCAGTTTTGGCCATGAAGAAACTCCTCACTGGTTTGAAAAATCCAGCGTTGAAGAAGTGTGCTCATTGTCTAGCAGGGAAGTAGAGCAAAGTTGCTTTCAAGAGTTCTCCTCCTTCCAGAAAGCCAGGTATTCTTGATTTGGTTTATTCTGATGTTTATGGTCCTATGAAGACGAGAACACTTGGTGGGTCGATTTATTTCGTTATCTTCATAGATGACTGTTCAAGGAAAGTATGGGTTTATACCTTAAAATCTAAAGACCAAGTGTTGGATGTGTTTAAAGAATTTCATGTCTTAGTCGAGAGAAAAACAGGGTGGAAACTGAAATGTACCAGAACTGATAACGGGAGAGAGTACTGTGATCCTTTTGATGAGTATTGCAGAGAGCAGGGTATTAGACATCAAAAGACGTCTCGGTTGAATAGGTTAGCTGAGAAAATGAATAGAACACTAGTTGAAAGGGTGAGATATTTACTTTCACACGTGCAGCTACCGAGATTCTTTTGGGGTGAGGCTTTGAATACTGTTGTTCATGTGATTAACCTTACTCCTTGTATTCCTTTGAATTTTGATATTCCTGACCGAGTTTGGACAGGAAAGGATGTCTCGTACGGTCACTTACGTGTCTTTGGGTGCAAGGCATTTGTACACATACCTAAAGATGAGAGATCGAAGCTTGATATGAAGTCTCGACAGTGTGTATTCATTGGTTATGGGCAGGACGAGTTCAGCTACAAGTTCTATGATGCAATTGAGAAGAAGCTTGTAAGAAGTAGGGATGTTGCATTCATGGAAGATCAAACTATTCGGGACATTAAGAAATCAAAGATTTCAGCGTCACAAGTCGGTGATGATTTGATTGATCCGGATCCAATTCCTCATGCACATGTGCCCATGTAGGTTGAGAAAGATGAACAGGTTGATCCAGAAGTTATACATGTCCCAGAGCGAGTTGACATTGATGATATCGTTGCTGAACCAGAGATCCCAATAGAGGTTCCAGCAGATGTTCCGCAAATTGCTGCATAGAATGTTAGGCTTCGACGGTCAGTTAGAGATCCAAAACCATCTAGTAGATATCCTTTACATCAGTAAGTGACAGTGACTGATGCAGGTGCACCAGAATCCTATTCAGAGACTTTGGATGATGAATGCTAGAGTAAATGGCTTGAGGCCATACAGGATGAGATGAAGTCGCTCCACGACAATCATACCTTTGACCTAGTGAAGCTGCATAAAGGTAGGAAAACCTTGAAAAACAAGTGGATATTCAGGTCGAAGCATGATGAGCTGACTTCAGAGACGCGATATAAGGCTAGATTAGTTGTTAAGGGATTTACTCAGAGGAAAAGGATTGACTTTGAAGAGATATTCTCTCCAGTTGTGAAGTTATCATCCGTTCATGTGGTTCTAGGCCTAGCAGCTAACCTAGACTTGGAGATTGAGCAGATGGATGTCAAGACAGCCTTCTTGCATGGTGATCTGCAAGAAGAGATATACATGGAGCAGCCAGAGGATTTTATTATGAAAGAAAAAGAGGACTACGTTTGCAGATTGAGAAAGACTTTATACGGCCTGAAACAAATGTCAAGACAATGGTACAAGAAGTTTGAGTCTGTTATGAAGCAGCACGACTATAGGAAGACCACAGATGACTGTTGTGTGTTCGTGTAGAGATTTTCAGCAGATGACTTCATTATTCTGTTGATATATATTGATGATATGTTAATTGTTGGCAAGAACACTTAAGGATATGGGGCCAGCAAAAAAGATCCTTGGTATCAGGATTGATCGAGACACAGATGTCAAGATGCTATGGATATTGCAGGAGAAGTACATTGAGAAAGTACTTCAGAAGTTCAATATGGGAGATGCTAAAGTGGTAAGCTCTCCTATAGCTTCACACTTTAAGTTGAGTGCTGATCAGAGTCCTCCTACAGATGAAGAGAGAAAATATATGTCACGAATTCCTTACGCTTCAGCGGTTGGTAGCTTGATGTATGCGATGGTGTGTTCGAGACCGAACATTGCTCATGCAGTTGATGTTATGAGTCGCTTTCTGTCAAATACTGGTAAAGCTCACTGGGAAACAGTGAAGTAGATATTGAGATATCTTCGAGGTACTTCCAAGCTCAGAGTTTGTCTTGAAAATGAGAAACCGTCATTAGTTGGTTACACAGATTCAGATTTGACCGGAGATATTGACAGTCGAAAGTCTACTTCAGGTTATTTGGTGACTTTCTCAAGGGGAGCTGTTTCCTAACAGTCGAGGTTGCAGAAATGTGTTGCACTTTCTACGACAGAAGCAGAGTTCATCGCAGCTACGGAAGCGCGTTAAGAGATGATTTGGATGAAGAGATTCATTCAAGATTTGGGGTTCAAGTAAGATCGTTATGTGTTTTATTGTGACAACCAAAGTGTGATTCACATCAGCAAGAATTCTACCTGTCATAATAAGACGAAACACATTGATACTCGCTGCACGTGGATTAGAGATGTCCTCGATAAGAAGAAGATTTATCTTGAGAAGATTCACATAGATGATAATGATGCTGATATGCTTACTAAAATATTGCCAAGACACAAGCTTGAGGTATTCCGTTCGATCGCGGGAATGGCGTGTGCCTCCACTTGGTCGTGAGGGAGAGATTTGTTAGGCCGGGTTCACTCCTTTGTGGAATCCTAATTATATAGAGGAATCCTAATTTATTGGGTTAGATTATTTCGTCATCAAAAATATAAATAGGAGATATTTTTGGGATCAAGGATTTTTGTCTTTTTAGATTGTGCCGTGCAAGAGCAAGAGAAACTCTGCAGCCTTGGACATTACTTTCCAAGAGATATCTAGCAGGATCAGAAAGGCAATTATCCAACAGAATCAGTGCAAAGAGGAACAGAATTGAACCGAACTTGAGGTACAGTTCATTGACAAAGTTTATGTGCAGTTTTCAGGTTGCATCAGTCCACTTCCAGTGGCCGGACGGAGGGCGAAACAGTGTCAGCTTGTCGTAAAATTTGATGTGCGTGCTCCTAACTCATCAATCTTCGATTAAAAACTGACAATGCATCGTTTGGAGCTGTATAGGTTGAGTTATTGTAGTCCGAACAAGGCTGCAGTTATGTCAGGAAAATCAAAATTCAAAGGAATACAAGGAGTACGGTTAATCATATGAACAAGTGGTATAGAGCCCATGGTTCGTTGGGTCGGATGCGCAGGTAAATGATCCCCTGATGCGTTGCTGGTCCGCAAAGAGGATTGATCAGATGCGCAAGTGGCCCAGTCCAAGTATGCGGGTAGAGAAGGCCCATGGATTCAAGCTCAATAAGGAGTTGGTGATGTGGATGTACTCACACATAAGGGAAAGATTGTTGAGGATATGTGTGAATAGGTTTACCCACATCAACCGTAAAGAAAAAGAAAGAGTAGAATATATATATATGAACAACCCATAACCCATCAGCTTAACCTTTTGGGTTAACAGTTGGACCCACTTCACATGCGTATTATACTCAGACCCGATTAGAACGCGATTTTTTCCTTTGGGTTCTTCCTCGAATCGAAACAATGGGAAATGAGGATAGAGACTTCGAGAATCCCAATCCCTTCAATAATCCTATCAAAATAAAAAAAAAATAGAATTAGTAGCAAACTTTATCTTGTTGATACTATCAATGGAAAAATTATGACAGAACATTTTCATTAACCTGCGTAGTGCTAAACTCGATACACTGGATCTGAGAGCTGTGATAAATTTTGATTAAAAAAAAAAACCAAATCGAATACCCATCTTGAGAACTTCAACTAATCAGCCTCACTTAATCTCCTTGTGCCATATAACAGAACAAAGGATTAGCCTTGGTTGAAATTGAGAGATGCCCAGATTCCACATCAACCCAAAAAAACCCTCCAAAATCATAAACAAACCTACAATTTTTCTCTACTCCAGATCAAACACAACTCGTTTCTTCTCAAATCAACACCAAACCACACTCTAAAACCAAAAGGGTCTGTGATTTTACTGGTTTCAAGGTAAAGGGAAACAACGGAAGTTGCAAGATGGTCTCCAATTTCAGGTTTGTCCCAATTTCGAGTTTGACCTAATTTCTTCTCAAACCAACTAAATTGATCAGGGATTACTTATAAATCAACATGATTTGAACCCTAATTTGACCCAAATTCAGGTTTGACCCAAGAGAAAGATGGTATATGTAGTTGACTCCTTGAGTTCATACAAGAAGAACATGACCCAATTTCGGGTTTGAACGCAAATTTCGGAGTCAATTGACTCCATGAGAAGTGCTAATTGATATCTTTTTCACCATACATGCACAATTCAATTGAAAAGAACATGAAGAAAAGTGGTGATTGAGAGCTTATCGGTGATGAAAATGAATGAAGAGAAAAAATCATGACCAAAAATGGAAGGAGAAAGTTTGTTGAAGATGAGGAGAGAAGAACAAGACCTTTGATTTAGACATTAAAAAAAATCTTGGACAATGGAGAGTCAAAGAAAAAATAGGTATATTTGATCGATTTGATTTTGTCACCATGATGGCTCCATTTTCATTCATGCACTTCGATTCAGGAGAGTTGCAGAAGGTTGAGGGTGCACATTAAGCATTATTGTGATTGCTTCAAGGTAAATCGCGCACTTTGAATGGGAAAAAAAAAAAAAAAACCATGTTATACTCGTTTTTGGTGACAAATTATCCGCACAATAACTCATCATTCTGTATCTGACATTAAATCTCATTTTTTACCAACCATATATGAAACCGAACAAACAAATCACAAATTTGAAAACGGTAAAATGGGATTGATATGACTGCTACTCTCCCGCTGTAGTCAATTCCAAGACGACGTCAAAAAGAGATTTGAAACGACGTTCGTGGAAAAGCAGAACCATGGAGACCAAAAGATAGAAAAAAAAGACCGCGGCAAAAAAAAAAAAAAAAAAAAAAACTAGATCTTGTCGATTTGCTTGATGTTCCTCAAATCAGACGTCGGAGCTATTTCTTCGTCCAATTAGAAAAAAGAGAAAATAATTAACCACGAGAACAATTTTCAATTAATTGTTGTAATTGATTCTTCATCATAAATAATATAATGTTTAAAATAAAATCTTTTTAAAATTTTAAATTTTACATAATTAATTAATAATTAAAATAACATTATAATAGGATGTTGGCGGCTTGGTGTAGCAGAAATTTTAACCCGTTAATAATAAAACATTCCCAAGATGGAATGTCCACGTGAAACCTACTCATCTTGCAAAACCTTTGTTGAGAAAGCCAAAACTCAATCCAATCCATCCCCATCACCTCTCATCACTCCCCTCAACAATGTCAATAACCCTAACCCGCCTCCCACACCGCTTCCTCCCCCTCCCAACACCCCTTAAACCCCTCAAAAACCCCATCTCCACCCTCCCTTTTCCCCCACTCACACGTCCCTCTCCCTCAACTGGGTTCACCACCAAGGCAGGATGGCTGATGGGACTCGGCTCAAGAAACAAGAATCGTGGTGGGGTGAGCGGTGAGATTGTGAAGGCGGGCGATCCGGTTTTGCATGAGAGGGCGGACGAGGTGGCGGTGGAGGAGATTGGGTCCGAGAGGGTGCAGAGGGTCGTTGATGATATGGTTAGAGTCATGAGGTTGGCTCCTGGTGTGGGGTTGGCCGCGCCGCAGATTGGGATTCCGTTGAGGGTTAGGGTTTTGGGTTTGTTCTTGTTTGGTTTTGACCGTTTGTGTAATTGTGTTAACTGTTGGTTTTATTCAGAGCTCGAGTTGATGGTAGAGCACTTGTTCTTGTAAAGGTTAGATTGATGGTAGAAGGCCATAATGTTACTAGTATCTGTTTACAGATTATGGCTGGTGGGATTGTTGGTTAGTATTTCATGTCAATGTGATTTAGAGTGTCTGAGGGAGGGGATCACATTAGTGTTCTGCTGTCTTGGATTGAAACTTGAGTATGAGGAGACAAATGTGGTGGTTGCTGATTCGTTAATGGGGTTTTGGTTCTCCATGATGTTGGAGGCGAGAAATGCTATGGAGAGTCGTTTTTAAACAGTCTTAGCGGAAACACTCTTACCTCTGTATCATGATTTATTTACGATGGGACCAAGAGAGTTTTCTAGTAACTATCGCTACCATTTATTTTTTGTTGCAATATGGGGTTGGCATTTTGAAATGTATGTATTATGTAAGTTGTTTGTTTAGAATGTGCTTGTGCTTTGTGCTCCAAGTCTTGATAATAACTCTATCAGGTTCAGTCCGATAGTTAAGAACCGTGATTAATTTATACTGGCCATTTGAGTTTGAATAAACTTATTTCATTCTGGAAAATCTTGGAGAGATAAAATCTAAATGCTTTTAATCAGCTAATTTAGCAGAGTTTCTTAAATTCTAGTCTTCTGTTTCAAGAAGTTCTTGGAAGTTAGAATTGCTTTAGCAGTTGGCCATGTTCATCTTGTGACTTGAAAACGCATTGGCCCCATGAATTGTATGAGTGTGAGGGCATATGTCGATGCTTCCCAAGCTCGTGATGATTTGTTGATGGTATGAAGAAGTAATATCTTGCAGTGCTATTTTTGCACAAGTTCAAGCATATTGTTTTTCTCGCTATCCAGATCATTGTTTTAGAAGATACAAAGGAATACATAAGCTATGCACCCAAAGACGAGATCAAGGCGCAGGAGCGACGGCCTTTTAATCTGCTGGTATGAAAAAAAGATGGATTCCACCATGTGTGTGTGTTCCAGGCTTCCAGCTTGTTTCTGTTCCAGCATTTCTGATCCTCACTTCATTCATAATTTATCTTATGAGTTCTTAGTGTTGAGGGCAGGTAGTGGTGAACCCCCAGCTCAAAAAGAAGAGCGACAAGACTGCATTTTTCTTTGAAGGCTGTTTGAGGTATGAGAGCTTACTTCTGCGCCTCGAGATACGGCAGTTCAGCATGCTTAAGGTCACACGGAAATCCCAGTCCTAGTGCTTGACCACATCCATCTCATAGCTTGATTTGCATCGAAAATAATTGCATGCTACATGACCATCTAGTTTGTGCATCTGTCTTTTGTATGTGCTTTGCACTAAGTTTGAGTCAAGTGAAAGAATCAATTTCATGTTTGATGCGCTTTGAATTTTATTGCTTGATTCATTGGATATGATTAAAGAAGTCAGGCGGTGGAGATTGAAAGGAATATCGATTGTGCTATATTGTCAATTTCTACAGGGATAAATAAAGAAGTAGGTGTTCCATAGATAAACATTTTTTTATGGGCGATGGAAGTTAATTCAAGGAAGAGTTTAAAGTGAAAATTTTTGGTAAAAATTGTCTGTTAAACACCTTTAATAGAAGCAACGGACTTGATGAGTGTAGATTTGTTAGATGAACGGTATTTCATACATTAAGCTCGTACTCTTGCTTTCACCTTGTTTAGGATCTGTTGCTACATCCTGCTATCCCGACTCCAAATGCGCTTTCATTAATTATCGAAATAACTGCTCCCTTTCTTCATTTGTGTGCTTTTCCATTTGCAGTGTTGACGGCTACAGAGGAATGGTGGAGCGATACCTCCAGGTCGAGGTCACGGGATATGACAGGTTTGGCAAGCCCATAAAGGTGGATGCCTCAGGTTGGCAAGCCCGTATTTTCCAGCACGAATGTGATCACTTGGAAGGGACACTCTATGTCGACAAGATGGTCCCTAGAACCTTCAGGGTCACAGAGAACTTGGATCTACCTCTTGCTGCCGGAGTTCCAAAACTTGGTGCACGCTAGAATGGAGATAGAGATTGTGCTCAAAGTCTCTTCTATTTGAGTTTCCAATGCCGGTTAAGCCGTCCTCTGCTTGGCATGATACTTTTGATCTCTGCCTGATGACAAACGGAGAGCTTCTGTAGATCAATGATTGTTGTTACTTCTCACGCTCGCTGGTATTTGTTCATGGCTTCCTGTGGAATGGTAGTTTTACGCTAAAATAGAGGTGGACGCTGTGGTGCAAGGTATGTTGAGTATTTATACAGAAATACCATTTTTTTGAGCCTCTGGCAATGATGCTTGTTTTGGTAACTACTCTAATGAAATTCATTTCCTTCTAATATCATGGATGAGTACGCTTGAATAGCGAAGTACTAAAAATAGAGCTCATTCTTAAAGGTCGTTATACTTGTGACTATTTGAATTTAATGATTATGATAATCAAACATTCAGATCAAGCTATGACTACAAGTTATTATTGTATTATCGTATATGACCAAGCTGACATCGGCGTGTTAGAATCCTTATACAGTCATCTACGTGTTAGCTTCCTCTAAACTAGATCACCTGATAAAGATATGCGGCACTTGACACAAAGAATGTACATGAAAGATTGGCTCCGTAGTCGAAACTAGAATACTCGCTCCCCGGTGGCGTGCAAGTTGTAAAAGATTGAGCTGCCGAAATACAAAAGCGCTGTCAAAG
>JAOVYX010019544.1:0-18328 GCA_035668315.1 Drosera spatulata | reverse complement strand
AGCATAAATAGTAATGAAGGAATGAAAAGTGATGATCAAATGGAAATGAATTCATTACTTAGGTTCAATTAAACATACAGGACAGGCATTAAGGGAACTAAGTTGCATAAAAATAGAAAAAGAATATATAAAACATAAAGATTCATACATTTTTGAAAGGATAAAAAGTACCACTCATTCAAAATAAAAACATAGATAACATGTCTAGGAATGACCAACCTCCCCTAAGCTAAACTAAAGTGCAGCCTAAATAATAATACAGACTCATAAAACTTGACTGATTAGCTAAGAAAAATCACATAGGAGGTGGTGGTGGAAATCTCCTATCTAAATAATGGAAGATCTGGTGTTGAAAGTCCTCTTGACTCTGCTGTATAGTGTCAAAGTGTGAAGTCATTTGAGACCGCATAGATGTTACATCAGCTCGTAGATCAGCTACCTCTCGCCTCAGAGAATAGTATGCAGTACTCCAGTTCACAGGAAGTATCTGTTAAGGTATAGGGATCGGCGCAGGAGTAGCTAGTGTAGAATGATGGGAATGAGACTGATGTGAATGGGGTAACTGACGCTGTTGAGGCTCACCCAAAGTAGAATCACCCTCAGAATCCTGGTCATCCTCTGCAGTAGGTAGTAGGAAGCCTCAATTACTCCGATCAGATAATCGGAGAGAAAAAGATGGCAGTGGAAGGCGTAGAGGCTCCTCACCAGCTCTCACGATAAAATAGTAAGTACCACGATCGACAAAGATCATACCAATCCTCATCAGGCTGTCTATGCCAAATGGTCCTCTGGTCGGCTTAGTAAGGGCTGGAACAGCCGTCATATCATACCCCAAATGCGCGGCTAGGGGAGTTACTAACCCACCAATGAGAATCGGCGCTCTAAGACTGTCTGCAGCGACTGCCTTAATCTTCTCCACCAGCATGTATCCGGTACTAAGGTACGAAAACTGCTCTGGAGACACAAGGTTGTGCAGCAACGCAAAGAAAATACTTAGTTCCTTCTGTGAAATAGCTCCGTGGCTACTCTTGGTAGCCAACAATGTATAAGGTAGGAACTAATGCAGAATACGTAGAATGGGATTCTTAAGAGCAGAACTCTTACTGTTGTGGGGGTTGTATCCCCCAGTCGATGTCAATTTATGCCAGAATTCCTGCAAGCGAGGCACATAACCCCTCTCATAATCCCGGTAGCCTCCCGGTCGTAGATGGTATATCCTGCAGAGCTCTCACAAGGACAGGCGCCTCATCTCATTCCCTAACTGCAATAAGACGTACTCCTCTGCTGGATCGTCAGCTGGAGTCTGACCAACGGTGCTAGTCCAAGTACTTAGAACCTCATGAACTAGCGATAGATACGTAGGTCATCCAGTCAGAAAAGAATGGTTCCATCCCAACTGTGTCACAACATGTAGAAGCTCATTCTATAGACCAAGTGTGGATAACTCGTCAGCATGAAGAAATCTGGTCTGACGAATAGCTCTACGAGAAATCACTCCATGACGATTCACATACTCGTCAGGTATGAATATGGAATCATGTGGATATGGGACTAGGATGCGCTCAGCTGCAGCTGAAGTGCTCATGCCCAATCGAAACGTTGGATTTTTTGTACGAGGCATTTTCGACAGAAACCCTAGGTTTTCTCAAAGAAAAACCACGAATTTCGCAGAATCTGAGACGTTTCAGGATGTGTGCGTACAATCAACGGATTCTCCTCGTCGATGCGAACGTGTGGAATACTTGATCGCACGAGTTGATTGATGAATTAGAAGAATGAAATAAGAGGAAAACAGTAAGGCGCGGCCGCTAGAGTGAAGAGAAATGGAAAAAGAGGCGCAGGGCTGTTTATATCATCGTCGCGGCCGCGACACTGTGATGTTGTGCCCGTGACTGTGCATTTTCAGCTGGACGAATTTTTCTCGTCTTAATTTCTTCAAGAATGACTTAAAATGCCTTTTAGTCATTCGCGTCCACTTCCAAATTCAAATTCTAAATGACTTGCATCATCGATTAGCAGAGTTTAACGTCGTGTTTCAATTTAAGATTTTTACGGTCATCAGAAATAAATTAAAATAAATACGAACTGCAAAAGAAACTTAAACATGGGTTGCCTCCCAAGAAGCGCTTGGTTTAGAGCCTGCAGCCGGGCTCATGAAGGTTATTTGAAATGCTGCGGAAGTCAAAATAAAACTCTCTTCTTCTTAAATTTGAAATTTCTCAAAAATCTCATTTTCTCAAAAAGATTAATCAAGCATGTCCAGATAAGATTTCCAAAATACTTTGATACATAAGGAAATAAAATAAAGCATGACAACTCAAAATCATCCTTATGATCATGAAAAACATCGAAAATAAGAAGATTTTCAGAGAATGAAACATTTGAGTGAGATTGATCAGTTTCAAATTCATTAATAGGAATATCCATAACGAACATTTATTCATGCTCACGGATTTTTGACATTTCTGACTTGGAATCATGTTGTTCAAACTTATCATGAGAATTCAAAAACTTTTCCAATTTCACAAAATCATCAAGTGTAACACATTGACTATCAAAACAAGTGTCATCAATATTCATTCAAGTCTGCATCATCGAATTCATCATAGTCAAATTCAAAATCTTTTTCGGTCACTTCATCACATCCTACCTCTGAAATTTCTTCTTCTAACTCATCTTGTGTCTCATTTCGTCCTAAACTCTCCACTTCCAATGCTTCTTCGACATTTTCATCCATCATTAGATCTTCTTGTACTTCGAGATTAATCATATTCAGTTTCATTTTCATTGAAAGGTGGAGCTTTTAATTCACTCATTTCAAGAGTGAGTTGATTGACTTGATTTTTCAACATTTCAATGCTATAGATGTTTTCTTGAGAAATAGTTGAACTCGAGATCAATTCTTGGAAGGAATTCAATGAATTTTCTAAAACATCAAGATTAATATCATCACTAGAACGTTCACATGAACCTTCAATTTGTGCATCATTATCATACTTCTCAATAAAAGATGCATAAGGTAAATCAAAGTCTTCTTCCAAATCATCCTCAAATTGAATTTGCTTAGAACTCTTAATCGAAGATAGTTTTTCACCATTTTTAAAGATGGTTAAGTTCTCATCTTCTTGTGATTGTTCAGATGTATTATATGACTCGAGGTTTGGAGCTTCTATTGAAAATGATACAGATTTGAGTTCGTCAATTTGACTCTGCAATTTACTCTTATAATACTCCATTTCTTTTTCAAACATCCTATTTTCTTCTTGAGTAGGTGTTGGTTATGTACAATGGTTTAAACCATTTCTTCCAAAGACATAAAACTTGAATCCTGTGAGTATGGTCGTGAGGAATGACAATTGAGATGGTCAAGAGAATGGTTTTGTGAAAAGTCCAAAAAATTATCTGACATTGAAGAATTAACATCTTGATATACCTCATGACGATTTTGATAATCTAACCATCCACCATCATAATAGTTATAACCAACATTATATCCATATCGTGGTTGTGATGGTTGTTGAAACATATTCATGTGAGTGGAATATTCATAAAATGATAAAGTTGGGCAAGTGTTAGTTTGATGTTTCATATTAAAATGATTCTCACATGGCGTATGATTCATATTATTGTTCATTTCTTCAATCATTGTGACAATTTCATCTAACGTTTGAGAATAAGAATTATCGTAAGATTGATAATTCAACATACCATATGATTGATAGTTATAAGTCATAGTAAAAATCAATTTAAAATTAATTCAAAATCAGTAATCTCACCAAAAATGGCTTTTGAATTTATTTATTTTTTGTAAAATAATTTTCATAAAATAATAGAACTTTGAGTGACTAAAAATAATAAAAATATTGAAATAATTACACCGTTCCCGACAACGGCGTCAAAATTTGATACATGCTGTCGTAGGTACGTCAAATTAGAATTTATATGCACTCACTTTCACTCTAAGGATATAAAATTAATGCAGTAGTGAAAGTAAGGGTCGAACCCACAGGGACGGTCATAATATTATTTATCTTTCCTTAGTCACTATAAAGAACTATTACAAATATGAAAATTAAGGTTTGGGGATGTTTGTTATAAGAAACTATTTAAATCTAAACTAACTAGGTAGAACAAAAACTAAGATAAAGTTGAGATACAGAGGAGTTTTCTTAAGTTAGGAGAAATGTAGGGACGATGGTTGAATTATTGTGAATCATCTAAATCAATCATAGATGTTCCTGAATTTTAGATGTAATGATTAACATGGAATGCCTGTAATAAATTTTAGCTTAACTCACTACGTTCTTTATCTTCTAATTTTCAATTAGCTCGGATAGTTAAACTAACTCAAGAGATCTAAATCATTTCAATTAGCTCTAACATGATTTAAAACATAAGAGTTGAATCATAACTTGGAACTAACATTCATAACAATCATAACAATTAGCTTAAACTAGTCATGTTACATGCATATGAAACCATTGATTGTATATGACAATTAGCTTAAATCATATTATATCAATTAGCTAGTAAACAAAATCACTTAGCGCGATTTATAGCTTTAACCTATGTATATATTAGATGATCAATCTAATAAACACATATTATATGATAAGTGTAACAGGTTACATGCATCATTTCATCATCAAACACCTCTGGTTTATATCACATAATCAACATCTCATGATTTAAGGTCGTCAAAACTAATCAAAGCATTCCTACTAATGAACTACTCACACATAAGCATTGAATAAAACATGGAATTAAACAAAGCAATGTAAACAATCATTCTGCAGA
Source organism: Drosera spatulata (assembly GCA_035668315.1). NCBI lineage: Eukaryota > Viridiplantae > Streptophyta > Magnoliopsida > Caryophyllales > Droseraceae > Drosera > Drosera spatulata. The sequence continues at coordinate 13,531 of JAOVYX010019544.1, read as the reverse complement.
GTTTGAGAAACTGAGAATCAAGATTTTACAGCGCACGTAGCGTTCCAAACTAGTGTCCAAAGTATTCCTATGCGTTTGCGGCTCAAATCTTCTCCAAATCACCTCCTAGGCTCGTCCTTCTTGCGTCTCTCGCCTCCTTGATCGTCTCTGCCGTCCCTGAACGTTTTCTCCTATGTGTTCTGCTTAGAACAACCCTATGGGGCATATTTATAGGCGAGGGTTTGCAACCAGATCGATCCGACGGGTGAAACTTGTTATTTTGCATCAGGAGCCACGTCGCGGTCGCGATCATGCCTGTCGCGTCCGCGACATGTTAAAAAGTGGGAATTCGCAGAAATCATACCGTCGTGCCCGCGATTGTTGGGCGTCGCGCCCGTGACACACGGTTTATGTCCGCGACGGAGCTGGTCGTGCCCGCAACAGGTGCACTGTTACCTTAAAATTAAAACTAAAAATACCAAACGACGTTCAAAAATTCTAAAAACTTATATACCATATCTAAACATGTTAATCTAGCTGAGCATTACGAAACATCGCCGTATAAACTCTCGAAGCACGTGAAACGATGACGAATCGTGAAATATAGCTTTTTGAGTTCATGACTTGTCATTTTCTTTATCCTTCTTTATTTTTGCTCCTAACTGTTAAAAACATAAAAGTACAGCACTACCAACATTCCAAGACAAAAAAGACGCTAAAAAGATAAAATAGACAATACGAAAGGAATAAAATAAACTTTTAGAATAAAGAAATGATGTGTGTTTTCATACACATCAGTTAGTTACAGTGAGGTAACCTGAAAGATTAATGCCACGTTCTCTAGGTCTCTGAAGAATCCTATTTGTAACCTGGAATATTTGAAATGTAACGACATTTGCTTTTTCGTACATATATTTTTTGTTCTATTGGGTATTCAATGTGATGAAAAGGAATAGTTCTCTTGGCTTCTGGTCTTGCAAACTTTCATATGCACTTCATTGTTTCGACAAAATCTGGGAAGCATTTCTACATATTTTTTGATTCTAGACTTGAGGTTGTCTAAGACAAGTCATAAATGTCCATTGTTTCTTCTAATGGTTGAATCTGCCGTTTGTTTCACGTGGTAACATTTGATGACTGACCGACTTATGGAAGCATCAGATATTGTGATATTTTAAATAAACTCTACGTAGATTTGTGCATACGTTATTTGCAAGTGATGAATGGGATATTACGTTGAGATCACATCCCTGTATGAAGAGATATGTGAAAAGACACCTTTAAGAAATTGAAAATTATTTTTGGTTATGGTCACGGCCGTGACGAGCTCTGAATCGGACCATGGCGGGTGGTGAGCTCTGATCACGGCATGGTCATATGCGATGCAGAATTTCGTTCTTTGTAGTATAGCCTGTCACAGCCTTGACAACACCAGTCACGGCCATCAAAGTAATCCATCACAGGTGTGAAGCTCAGCGCAGGAAACAATGAACCCAGGAGCATCTCTCACGATCGTAATGACATTGTTCATGGCCGTGACACCCTTTTGTGATAGAAAAATCTTTGTTTTAAGTTTTGCCGAGGTCCAAAATTTATATCACTTGTGTGAAGTATTTTGGTGTCGGATCTGGGGCACGCCTTGTGTATTTCAAATTCCCACCACCTCTTTCATTTTGATTCAAGAAAACCCAAGTGGAAAGTCTTTGTATACACTCATTCCACAAAATTCATCAGCATTGTGGGTAAAAGTTCCCTAACAATCTTTTACTCCTTGCATCTCTTTAAAGTAAATGTATATTAACTTGTTACAAAATGTGCTTTATAAAACTTCACCCACGAGTGTAAATCTCAACTGAATCTACCTACGCTAACGAGTCGTGAGTTATGACTTCAAGATGAAGGCCTCACATGGGTGATAAGATTCGGAACACATGCAGATCGAATAGAACAAATGCAGTGCCCCCACACCACTCGTCTCTCTGTCTCTGTGTTCTTTGGACCATTCTTCTCATTCTCTCTTATGTATCGAATATATCAATTGCATGTGCTCTTACCTGCACAAAACGATTAAAAAAGGGCATCATTAGGAGTAATACGATAATCTTGAAAGTCATGTTTTTCTTATCTCTCTACATCATGATAAATGACTACGTCTACACATATCTAATAAAATAGATACAATTTGAACTTATCCGTGACAAAATCAAACATCATTTATACAAAATAGTTAAGAACAATCTTACTACATTGATGATGGTTTGTGTTTGTATTGTTTTGCGATCTAATTTATAACAACAAAGTTGTAGGTCCTATATTCTCTAGTGAAAACACGATCTTTAAAACAGGTGTTATTTTGTCATTGCATCTAGTGGAATTTGAGGGGATGAGGATGTATTTGAATTCTAGGTAAGATAAAATCAGAAACGAGCTGCATTATTCTGTGGAAAGTGGATGATCAAGTGGTCGGTCAAGTTGTCACTTTCCAATCATTATTGATCATATGAACAGAAATGGAGGCAGGAGTAACTATCGCCATTTATACGTCTAAAGATTGTAATTTTAAGTCATGATGTAGAAATGTAATCTTGTGATTTCATCGTGTCAGATTGAATTACTATAGAGTACTCCGTTTTCCTCAATATACATTGAAAGTTTTTAATTTTTTACATTATTCATCGACATGTGCGTACACTTAAACCCGACGGAGTACTAGTATACTTGCTTCCAGCTCCAAAAAAAAATAATAATAAAAAAAAAAAGATGTATCATATTACAATGACCTATGCCTCATAAGTTACAATTTTCCTGCTTTTTCTGAGGAAAGCTCCAAATGTTAAAAAAAAAAAGAAAAAAGAAAAAAAAGAACTTTCGTCCAAATGTAAAATTTGTGTTGATTTTGAGGAGTTTTACCCTTTTTTTTCATTGTGAGCGCAAGAAGAAAAAAAAAAGAGTAGACAAGCAGAGAATAATGAATGATGTTCGAGCTAATGTCATATAAAGATAAAAGACGTTATTTTACGTTAAAGCATTTTAAACTTATCATTTATGAAAGTGTTGTAATTTATATGGAACGTTATTGTGTCGAAATTTATCTAAGTTGAAATATCAAACTATTATTCTCTCCGTCCCAAATAAATTATAATGACACGCGCTACAGCATGTTCAATTGTTATTCTTAACGATGTTAGAAAAACCTTAAACTGATTTAGGATTAATGTTCACAATTTAATCTATCATTAGTGTCTCACAACAATTTAAAAAACGATAATTAATTGTAATAAATTAAACCTCGAAATATATATCATCGTAATTTATTTGAGACGAAAAGATTATCGCTTTTTAGAATTCATAGATACATTAATTATCATCTACAGTCAAACTGTTATGCTGTTTTCTGAGAGGAGATAGTCTGCAACTGTTTTTATCACACCAGATTATGATATTAGAATCACAACATATAGAATCATGATCAAGCTGCATTACTTCTGTAATGATAGTAAATCTTAAAGACAAAACCATGGAAGATAAGGAAGGAGAATATCTATACCCTGTTTAGAATGGAGGCAACAAAAATTTAATGCTCATACCAAACCAGTAAAAGAGATCTGATACTACTAAATGAATAACAAAATTGCCTAAGAACAGAAATTTGAGATGAATCATCAATGATGGAAGTCACCAAAGACTAGTGTTGTTGAACAAGGATTCTAAGAAAAGATCCATTTTGTTCTTCAATTGAACCACCGTTACAATGATGAACTCCTCTTACCCTTTCCCTTTCCCTTCTCAATCTGTTTTCCTCTTCCCTTTTTTTCTTCTCAAGTTTCTCCTCAGCGTCCTTCAAGAACTTGAAAAATGGAGGTGGGGATGCCTTTATCCTATTGAACTCGGCATCAGTCGATGACTCCAAGAAGGGATTATAAGTACTTGCAGGGTTACAATGGTGTGAAGAAGAAGATGAACCACCCATTTGTGTCATTGGAGTGAGAGGAGTAGTGAAGAATAGCTGAGGAGATGATGTTGGTGTCAAGAATATTGGAGTCTCATGTCCCTTCTGAATCAAATCGTTCAGGCTCCTGGTAATTATTCCTCGAACGGCATCGTCGTCGTCTTCTGAGGCTGATTCCCCGTCGTCTTCGGATTCCAAATCCTCGTTCGTTTCTTCCTTGATAGGGAAGAGGAACCTCGGTGGCCCTCCTCCTCCTCGAAGCTCTGTCTCTGAGGAGCCGTCTGCAATGACAGCGGCGCCATTGAATGATTTGAGGTGTTGGTGTCGCTGGGGAGCAGCTGCTGTGGATCTGACTGCTGATACTGATGAATAAGATTTGGTGTTCCAGCACAGCTTGCGCAACACACTGTCACTTGCAACTGGGGTCGTGGTGTCCCGGTCATGATCTTCCATATCTCTCGTGTTGTTGTTGTTGTTGTTGTTGTTCCACCTCCTCTTCCACCACAGCAAGTAGTAGATTTCTGCCATCAGAGCCAGCAAGAGACCGCCAAAGACAACGCTCAGTCCAAGCCCCACGCTGCTTAGATACCTCATATCTCTTCACAACATTGATAATGAAGAATGACAACCCATTTGATTCATTACGACTACTTCCTAAAGATCTGCAGCCACAAAAAAAAGGAACAATTTGGCGATTCTTAGACTGTTAATGACCAGATGAGTTTCAACCAAGAGGTGAATAATCGCTTTATGTGAAAGGGGATGGTGTGGGTGAAACAACCATGCTTGGTTTGCACTGCTGATGTGAATATCTGAACTACTAGTACATGGGCAAGACGAAATTGTGGGACTGGTCTGTGGGGACTTGTAATTGGCTTTGATAATTTGAGGGAAAGGAAGCAGAGGTGATGGTTGGATTAGATATCGATGTGAAAGGGGAAGGGACACAAGCAGGGATCCTTTGGTAATGAACTCATCATACCAAAAGATCGTCAAAATCATCATATGTTTCTAAAACATGTTGTAAAGTCCGTGGTGAATCCTGTATATCGGATAATTATTAAGAATTGCTTTTCAAGCTAAAAATATACTCTAAACCAGCACGTGTCCGTACAATATACGTTTCAAGTAAATATATCCCGGAAAACTCCCCACAATAGCAAATGTGGTTATAGTGTATATTGACCTCACACTCGCTCCTCAAGAAACTTTTAAAAGATTATTGCGAGTCTTATAAATTTTAGGTGATTATTATTCATACTTCTCACATCTCATCCTCTAATACAAGTGAAGAGAAATAGTGAAAGAAATAATAAAAGGGGGTGAGGTAAGAGAGGTGATTAGCACCCTCAAAATTTTATTTGCCTAAAAGCATTATTAACTGTTAGTCAAAACAAATTATACGTACTATATCATGTTCTTATACGATGAGGAGATGGGAGGACATACGTCCTGTAAATTTTGGACTAGGAGCTGCACATTGTTGTTGCAGAGACAGAGAGGGGGTCACATGGGGACTCCCGAGAGAAGAGAGTGTGTGAGGGTGTTGTATTTGTCAGTGCCTTGCTGGATTTGGATACTCCGCTTTCAGATTTGAATGTCTCTGTCCACCACTGGGTCCTTTCTGTTCTCATTTGATCTTACTTAAATACTCACATTCACCTTGTTTCGCTCATATTTCAAGGTTTTTTTGGGCAACTGAAACAGTATTTTATTACTACTACTTGCAAGCGTATCTGCTGAACATGTAGTTTGCGATTTTGCAATTTTCGAGCGCATTAGTTTAATCATTTTCCTCCTAAATATGTACTTTCTCCGTTACATAATATAGGTAATACGGAAGGCAACATAAGAGAAAAAATTCACAACCTTATAAATGATTCACGAGATGATCAAACGATATTTTTCGTAGATTTATCATGAAACATCAAAGATAATATAAAATATAAACTATAATTTTGGAGTAAAATAAAATTCATGCAACATCATTTATTTACAAAAAGTAACACATCAAAATAAATAATGAATAGTGTGATTATAGTGTAATATTATCTATATTATAGAAAGGAGATGATCCTCAGCCAACGCTAACTGCGTAAGCTTAGCCAGCCAATAGAGACCTGCCGTCCATTTGAAAAATGAACGGCTGAATTAAAATCAAACTAATCCCTATCCGATAAAAAGAACCATGGATATCGGGATAATTTATCCAGAATGTACCAAAAAAACCAACAGCCTTTCGGGTTCTTTTTTTCGGATAGACTGGTCCTTCCAGGAAAAAGAATTCCAAATGTATCAAAAAAACCAATGATCTTTCGGGATTTTTTTTTTTGGGATGGACTGATCCTTTCGAAAAAAAGAAACCGGATGTAACAAAAATTCTTTGAATCTTGATCGTCCATCTCATAAATAAACGACTAAATAATATTGACTATATAATTGTTTTTAATCAACGTATGTCATGAATCATCAATCATTATGGAATGGAGTAGTACCATGAAACAAGAAATTCAAGCACTAACCGGAAGAACACTGAAGTATTTATGCTAAACCACCTGGATCTATTTTAAACGAAGCAAATGATTTGAACTTCCATCGAAACGTACCAAAAAGCTAGCAGCAAACTGTGTCCTAGAAAACGAGATTTTACTGATCCGAATCCCATCAGCCGCAATCTATTCTAATATTTTACAAAATAAAATCTATCTAACATTTAAATCAATTATAAATCTAACTCATTTTAATCATTAATATTTGAAATGATAACGTTAGAACATTAGATTCTCTAAATAATAACTTTTAAAACATAAAACACAATCTGTTACTCCAAACAAAATCTATCTAATATCTAAATCTATTTTAAATCTAATTACAATGACATTATAATCTTAATTATTTGAAAAAAAAATAACATTAAAATATTATATTCCTTAAATAATAATGATAAACCATGAAACATTTCACTCATATAGTACAGTAAGTAAATAGGGTTAGGATGTGTTCATCTCATAATTTATAAATCTTCATTTATATTTGAATCAAATAGTTTTTGTATGACACATAAACATTTGTTTTCATGTTAATATCATAGATTTCTACAATATTTTTCTTAACACGTGCAACGCACGGGTTAGTGTGCTACTCTAATATATCGAATATATATATTATTATCCAAACCGTTCCAACGTTATGTCATGGCGTCCCGCGGGATGCCATTAATTTTAAGTTAAATAAGTATTTATAAAAGAATCAAAAATTGAAAAAATCTTTTACAAAATAATATTTAGATACTTTAATGTTAAATAAATATTTATAAAATGAAGAAACTAAAATTAAAAATTCTTTTGCGTAATTATTTTTTTAATAGTTTAATATTAAATAAATACTCATATAATTTAATCTGATATAATCTAATTTAATGTATATCAATTATCCAGTCGCTTTTAAGCGCGGAAAACCGCGACAAACTATTTCGATGGCAAACGATATGACACGATATTATTGTCATTTAAAAATTTTAATGGATAATTAAGTAATTTTTTTTATTTAAACTAACAGAATCGTATTGAATTAATTTTTGGTCTTTGATTATTAATTGAACGATAGAGACTAAATCTTGACGATATTAAATTTCAACTATCTAATCTAATATATATGATATTATTCAAGTCTCTTTTAAGTGACAAATGACAAATGATATGACAGGGTATTATTGTCATTTAAAAATTTTAATGGATAATTAACTAATTTCATTATATTTAAACTAACAAAATTTTATCCAATTAATTTATGACCTGTCATTATGAACTGAACGATCGAGATTAAATTTTGACGATATTAAATTTCACCTAACTATTTGATCAAAAATTTAAAAAATCTAAACAATCATATCTATAATTATAATCAAAGTTAATATCTCAAATTTAACATAAAATATTTGGATCAAATAAGAAATAAATAATAATTATATATGCAAAATCTTTTACAAAAAAATAATTATAAGAAATTCTAACAGTTTTACATATGAAGTTGTTTTAATATAATAAAATAATAACTTTTGATAGATTTTATAAAAAAAAAAACTATCACATTCCATATACATTAATCTATATAGGTAAGTTTAATACTATTCATTTATATTATCTTTATTCATCCCGTGCAGCATACAGATCAGTATTCTAATATATATCGTATTATCCAGTCTATTTGGATGGCAAACGGTATGATAGAGTATTATCATTATTTTTAAAAATATCAATTAAAAGAATTAAAATCAATTAAATAAAATGTAATCTAACATATATCTAAACCAATTAAAATTAAAACAAGATATCGATTCCTCCTTTTTATCACTCATCCTATATTCTCATCCGATTATCACCCCAATTCCATTTTAAAAAGAATATACTCAATTTACGTACAAAATGAAAAAAAAAAGCTTAATATCTACTCCCTCCGTCCCAAATAAATTACGACACATAACTAAATTTGGATGTCTCACATAAATTATAACGTTTCATAAATTAGTAACCTTTTTATGCAAAAGTTCTAAAATACTCTTACTTTATATCAAATCATCTTCTCTATCACTATTTTTTTTTCTGTTCACCCACTCACAATTTTCATCTTTATATTCTCTATTCACCCATAATTACTATTCATCTACTCACTATACAAATGAGGACATATTGGTAAAAATTCATAAAGTCAATCCATTTCTTAATAATCGTGTCAAGTCAACACATCACAATTTATCTGAAACGAAGGAAGTAATATTTAATCTAATCTACTCTAATCAATCGCTAAAACTATATTCTCTTTTATATATACACAAAAAATCCAGATTGTAAAGAAAATTAGAAAAATATTTTACATAACGAAATCGAGTCTAATCTAATGTAATACATATCATATTATTCAGTCGTTTTTAAGCGCATCAAATTGTGACAAACCATTTCGATACAAATGATATCACGGGATATTATTGTCATTTAAATTTTTTAATGGATAATCAAGTAATTTTATTTTATTTAAACTAATAGAATATTATCCAATTAATTTATAACCTATGATTATGAATTGAACGATCGATATTGAATTTTAACGATATTAAATTTAACCTAATTATTTGATCAAAAGTTAAAAAAACCTGAACAATCATATCTATAGTTATAATCAAAAGTTAATATCTCAAATTTAACATAAAATATTTATAACAAATTAAAAATACTATGCAAATCTTTCACAAAGAAATAATTATAAGAAATCCTAATAGTCTTATAAATGAAATCGTCTTTTAGTATAATAAAACAAAATACTTTTTATATATTTTATCAAAAAAAAAAAAAAGTGGTTGATCTTCCGTCTGGGCATAAGATCATTGGGAACAAGTGGGTTTTAAAGATCAAACGCAAGGCTGACGGATCGAATGATAAATATAAGGCGCGTTTAGTGGTAAAAGGTTATACCCAAACGGGAGGGATAGATTATGGGGATACTTTTTCCTCGGTGGTGTTATTCGCATCTCTACGCGTTATCCTTTCGATTGTGGCCCATTAGAATTATAAACTTTATGAAATGGATGTTAAGACTGCGTTCCTAAATAGAGAACTTGAGGAAGAGTTCTATATGACTCAACTGGAGGGTTTTGAAGTCAAGAGACAAGAGCGCAAAGTTTCCCCCTTTAAATCGTTCCATATATGGTCTTAAATGGTATTCGAGACAATGGAATTTAAGCTTCCATCATTTTATTACATCCATTGGTTTCGACATTATCGAGGAAAATCATTGTGTCTATCTCGCGAAGGATGTGGTCAATAAGGATCATTCCTGCTACATAAAAAGGTCAAATGATAAAGTTCCTATTCTTACTTTATATGTAAATGACATATTTTTGTCCGCCAATAATATGGATCTTATAGTTGACACTCAGACATAGTTGTCCTCAACTTTTGAGATGAAGGATATGGGGGAGGCTAATTATGTGCTAGACATGAAGGTTGTAAGGGATCGCTCAAAGAAACTTCCGTGATTGTCTAGGAGTCTTATGTCAAGAAGATAATTGAGCGGTTTCACATGAACAACTCTAAACCAGTTGACACCCCAATTCAAAAAGGATATGTCTTAGGCCTTGGTCTATGTCCCAAGAGTGATGAAAAAAGAAGTGTATGCCAAAAGTACCATATGCAGCAACAGTTGGGAGCTTGATGAATGCTATATTGTATACACGTCCTGACCTTTGTTATGCTATTGGCATGGTCAGTTGGTAGCAGAGTATTCCTGGTGAAGCTCATTGACAATTGCCAAGATAATCTTTAGATACCTTCGTGGTACTATTAATCTTGTCTTATGTTACCATATGGGTGATTTAAGATTGAGAGGTTACAGTGATGCAGATTGGACCAGTGCTAGAGATGAGCGTAAGTCCACAACAGTTTATGCATTTATACTTGGTGGTGGCTGTATCTCTTGGAGCAACAAGAAGCAGACATGTGTTGCTCTTTCCACGATGGAGGCCGAGTATATTGCATGCTTAGTAGCAATTCAGGAGGTTGTGTGACTGAAGAGATTCTTACAGAGGTTGGCTATCAAGACCCTACAAGGAGGAGGCCGTTCTTTTGTACTGCGATAGCATGGCAGCTTTGGCATATGTTACAGATCCCAAGTATCATTAGAAGACTAAACATATAAATGTGTGTTATCACTTCATTAGAGACATGGTAGGGAAGAAGGAGGTGGTCCTACATCATATATCTATTGGCATGATGGTGGCTGATCCCTTGACTAAGCCTATTGCTACAGAGGCATTTCTTGCTCATTCTAGGAGCATGGGTTTGCGCACGATCTGATGTATTTGTTGATACAATATTTTTCGCTTTGTATGACATTCTTATTTACATCATTTCCTACTTTATACTATGTGTGGTTTTGGTTTGATGTTTATGTATGTATTCTTGTATAGATGTCTCTTGCCTCGATTCGATCTACTCACACAGATGAATCACCTTGACACTGAGATGGTATGCAAGATGAGACGCTATAACTTTGGTGCCTAGAGGGTGAACAAATGATAATTATATATTGTACGTCGCCTTAGTTTGAGGTAAGATGAGACCATGTTATTTGGTCGATCATGAAGTTGACCATATTTTATGAAGCCTGCATATAGCCGAATATGAACTTCTAGAATAGGCGCTGCGTGAGTGACGGCTGCTAGAAATTCAGGTTAGGCGCTTGTATAGCGACTAGACTAAGATTCATGTGGTGTTATTTGTTACAAGTGACATACCCTTTATGGGAGGACATCACAGCATACATTCACGCTATGTGTTTTGAGACGACCATTATAGTGGCAGCAACGAATGAATCCCTGCTTTGTTGCTATGTTAGCCACTTGAATCATTATGTGATTCTATTATGTGCCCTTATGGACCAAAAACTATGTAGGTCAAGGCTGCTCGATGTTGCTACTTGAGCATGTTTCCTTGGATCATGATTGATGTGGTCTCAAGAAGTGGGTCTAGGAAAGTAGTTGGGTTGAATTGGAGCAACATATGTTGTTTGGGAAGATAGTATGATAATATGCCACATTGTGTGACTCATAGCCTAGGCAACTTGATCGGATTAGTTCCTTGATGCAAGTCATGAGTACATAACGGTTTGTGAGAGCTATAGCATTGCTCATTGTGAGGGATTTGAGAATGTTGTATCTAGGTGTAGTCTAATTGTCTAGGGCATTGACGAGAATCTTTCCAATGACGCTTTGTGTTAGTCTTGGTGATGACTTAGCACATAGCTCCTATATGTGTTTGTTCTCGTGGGGTCGCATATTCTATTTTTCGTATGAAGAGATGAGGTTGTTTGAGAATGAGGTATGAAGATGACTTTCGCCATGTAGGCGAGTGGAAAATGCTGGAATTTAATAATATATGGCGCCCACATGTCATTGATAATGTGACGACATATTAAGAATTTGAATAATTTTTTATTTGAATTCTAATTATTATCATTACTGATTATCGAGATTTGAGTTAGGAATCAAATTTGGTTTTCCTACAAATTCTGACAGAGTCTCAAATGTAAGATGAACGTGATGAAAAACTCATCTTTGTGCTCTCTCTTCTTCAACCTATCTCTAGAGGAACCACTTACGCCTTTTGATATTTGTGAACGTGAAACCATCATACGGAATAACTTTAGTAGGCAATCCATCGATCCCATTGAGACGAGTGAACGTATGAGGAACAGACGGTACAGCATTCACGAACAGGAGGAGTGCAATCGTGTGGTGAAATCAAGGAGGCTTGTAACTTCACGCAGATCCGCATTATTTCGCTACTTGATTCTTGACGACAGGTTAGTATGCCAAGTACCCTTAATTATTTAACAAGAACTTTTACAATGACATCTCTAGATTAGTCAGCAGCCTATCTCACTGAGTACTGGGTTGCCGTCGGTACCTGCATCACTATGAACTTATGCTAATAGAAGTTTCATATTAAGAAGCATAGAAATTTTTCGGAAAGTCATCACAAACCTTGATACATGCAAGTAGAATGGGCCTGATCACGTCCTGAACTTCTACTACAAAATCTATAGAGAAAAAACAAAAAGGAAAAGTAGCAAAAATGAAAGATTTATGGTCAATTAGTCAATACACATCCTTTACCTCAGTATAGGTCGTTGAAAACTTCATTGTAGACAACATTCTTGGTACATTTCGTATATTCTTCGTCACGATTGTCAACGATGACCTTTAGGCCCTCGGGGGATGTGACTATGGACACGCCAACATAAAGATGAAAAAAAAACTGGCTATTTGAGATACAACCCTGCATATTTCAAGGTTTGACCTTGCCTCTTGTTTATAGTCATCGCATAACACAATGCCATTGAAAACTGTCGTCTTTTCATAAAAAATTACAGATTTTTATTTTTCAGGATCATAATGATTCTTGGAATGAACACTTTTCTTTTTTTCAATCTTGCTGCCGGTGATTATTTTAGCCTCAATAACCCATTGACCTGGTTATGTCACCACCAATCGCAAGTCGTTACACAATCCTTTACTCAGATCAAGGTTTCTTAGCAACATTATGGGATAGCACAACTTCAATGTAATTTCATGCTTAGGGATGTTACCAAACTTCAAAGAGTTCAAAAAATCAATAGGGTATAGAATCTATTGCTCTTCGAAATTCCTCGTTGATCTACAAATTTTGTCTGAATTTTTACACCTTTGACTCACCTGGTAGCATATTCAAGATGAAATCGTTGATAGAATCCACGCTTTCATTCAATGCGATAGGATGCATCGCTCTTGGAGGTAATTTAGGTCACTGTATCTATCTAGAAGGTTGGGTTAAATGTGTTGAACAATTGACTCAATTCCATCGTCATCCGTTTCTATCAAAAGTTTCTCTGGTATTTGAACCCAATTGCATTCACTATCATTCACATCATCTGTTCCAAGAGTCGGCCTGTCTCTTATACTCTTATATTTAGTATCCAATCTTTGATGTCCAATATTGATGTGTATGAAATCACACATCATTTCGTTATTCTAAACGTTTGTTTTTATTCCCTTTAAATTGTCTAAATTGT
>JAOVYX010019543.1:0-47634 GCA_035668315.1 Drosera spatulata | reverse complement strand
AAGCGATGTTGAAGCATTAGAGTGAGATTTCGTACATATAGATACATATCTCATTGTCCGAGATGTAACGAATACTCATAGGAAACTACTTGTAAGCAATGAGACATTATAATATATTCGGGAATACATTTCATTATTTGGATTTATGATTTGTATCGTCTAGATAGCTTCCTTAGCTTCTGTACCTACAAAACCGTTTGGTTTGTTTAGCTTTGTCATGGACTGGGTTTATAACGGCATAACGTCACGTGCCGGGCATTCCGGATTTTCGGGGCGTTACATGTATTGTACCCCATGGGATCGGTTCGGTAATAAAGTTTTAAGACCGCGACAGTTTTTCTATCCTTATCTTTATAATACAGTGGTATAGTGTGATTCTTTTTGTATATAGATTTAGTTTTTTATTCAATCACGCATCAGATTTTCTGTATCAATTTCCTATTTAGATTCGCATATTGAAATATTATATATTATTAATGTTTTTTAAAATATTTTAGAATATAATAATATTTTATCAATTTTAAAATAATATATTTTATTTTACCTAAAATAATTCAATTTTTTAAATATTTGTAATTTTTTATAACAAAAAAATTTGTATTATTTTAATGGTATAAATTATATAGGGAATAAAATTTCGTTTTCTCAAATATAGAAAAAAATATGAGGTATAGGGAATCATATAGGGATAAGGAATTTGTTGCGTGACCTATTTTTTGACAAATTTTTTTATATATATGGATAGAAAACCATATAGGAAAACTGCTACGAGTGCTTTATAGGGCCGAGTCTCCAAGCGCGTTTTCTTCAAGTTCGATGACGATTTTCACAAAACTATTAACGATTTTTGAAAAATATATTAAAAATTATTTTTTTTGAGGTCGAGTCTTTATCCTATATCTTTATCCAATGAGCTAAAGAGCCAGGCCAGGACCTCAAATAAAATAAATTTTAATATTTTTTTCAAAAATCGTTAATGATTTTGCGAAAACCATCATCGAACTTTCAAAAACCATCAAATGTGTTTTTCAAAACATTCCTAAACATTTAATCATTCAGACATTACTCGTAACATGTGTAATAATCCGAGCGTTTTGCTAACGTCTCGTGCGTCACTAGTCATCTGTACGAACCCAAGGTCTCGACGAGACTAAATCGCTTAGCGTTCTTTACTCCAATAAGCTGACATCTAAGCTTTATATGTTAAGCTAAGCGACCAATAACACGACGACACCTAAGTATTATGTGTTCAAAGGAAGATTAAGCCATTTATGGACACATGAATACTCATGTGTTAAGCTCTAAACCAAGTTATGGACACATAAGTGTGTATGTGTCCAACATAAAATAAATGTGGATATTTAAGAGATAAGTGTCTTGTGTTTAAGCAAGATAAGGGCACCTAAAGTGCTACTTGTCTTCTTTCAACTTAAGAAGATGACACCTAAGAGCACATGTGTCCTTAATCTAGTTAAGGGAGAATTGACTCATCACATCATCAAACCCTATAAATACCTTAAGTGTGGTCATAAATCAGGACTTTGGTAAGATACTTTGTGGCCAAGAAGTAAAGCTAAGGTAGTGTCGGCTAAGTTTGAGGACATCGCATTGAACATTAAGGGTTTGACGAAGGCCGTTAGGCATTGAGGAAAAATCAAGCTTCACTTAAGGAACTCAAGAGACGAAGGTGGTAGCTATATGCTTGGTTGCTTTAATAGTACACTTTCGCTATCAACGTCTTTATGTTTTCATGAACTCGAAAAGCTTTACAAATTTTTTGACTATATGTAATTCTTAGAGTCTTGCAGTATAGACTTGGGGGGGGGGGGGGGTGATGAATGAGCTATTTAAAGATTTTCTTAGCTAATTGAATACAGCATTGTCTTGGTTAATATGCACCAATTCTATTACAAACTTGTGGAACTAGTCTGCGGTTGAGATTTAAGTCCTTTGAATTTTATCACCTTATGTCCAAGTGATTTTCTAGCAGTTCTAAGTGAAAGAATAGAAGCATTAATGATACAATGATTTATACTGATTCAGACAGTCGTTATCAAATGATCAACGAAAGGTTAGTCTAATCTTTCCTTGGTGATCAGTTTAGTCAAATCAAGAAAAGAGTTCACTATCTCTTTGTTTTTGCTCACAAAGAATCCTTTACAAGCTTATAAATTTAGTAAGACAAGAACCTAGATCGTTGCACCGATCACTTTTGGACTCTGCTGTAGAATATGTTCTTGAGGAAGACTAGTTAACTTCTTTCTTTCAAATCTTCGATCCAACTCTCGAGAATGATTGTACAATGAACTTGGAAGATTTTTCAGCTTGCTTATGTATCTCACAATACTCGTCAACCTTTTCAGAGTGAAATCCCCTTTTATAGGGCTCAGAGGATTAGAACCTATAATTGTACTATTTGATGATGACAGTTATTTGTTTGTCCCTTGTACTATTCTTAGTGATATTGGCAGGTTCCTTTCATAACAACCTTCAACAGCTGTCTGTTTGATCTGTTGAGAGATGACTCAGCAGGGACGACTAACTTCCTCTTGGCTAATCTCTTCTTGGCCTTCTTCTTCAAGACCTTTTGTGTGCTCTGACTGAGGTAGAGACCTTTGTGCCTTCTGCAGATGTCACAAAAGAAGGTTGGGCAGCGTTTTGGGTTACTGAAGGCCCGGATTCTACTGTTGTCTGTGATGTCTCAGCGGTCTCTACTACAGGAGCATTGGCAGCAGGTTTCACTCCCAGTTGGAGATGACCTTTGAGTTGATGACTTTATTGACATTCAGCTTCTTTCCTTCCTTTGCGGGAAGGGGTAGCACATGTTCAAGGATCATACTCCAGATCCTTCCAAAGATCTTTTTCTCATAACCCAAGGCCAATTATTGAAGAAGAATGTTTGCTCAATTCATCTTTTTTTTAGGAGAACGGCACTCATGATTATCAAGTGATCTTCTGTTATCTAATCTTTGGCATGTTCCCTAGACAGCAGCACCTTCTTTATCGCGTCTGTAAGCAGCTTGTATTTGAGGGATAGTGCAGCCCTCGTTGTTCGAAGGGGATGATCTTGGCCGTCTGCACCAAGCATTTGTAGCCTTGCTGTCTGTAAAGACTCGAAAAATCGTAAAAATTTATTTTTCCAATATTCAATAAAAATAGTAAATTATTGAGTATTTAAAGTGGTTAAACGATCATATAAAAATCATTTTGTCAAACGATGATGTAAAGACGCGGGATTGATAGTCCCAAGACTTAATGATCATTAAATCAAGTGATTGACTTAACGATCATAACCATATTTGATTATAAATCTACTTGGCATAAAATCACATAACACAAAGTCATTTGATCTTAAACATGTTGATGGTCACCCAAGTCAAGATTATGGTCAAGGACAAGTCAAGTCAAATGTTTCTTCCATTGGTAAGAAGGGAGAGTCAATATAAGGGAAATGGGCCTTCAAAGGTAAAGAAAATGGGCCTTGAGAGGTAAGAAAAAGGCCCACCCAATTAGGGTTTCCTTCCCTATAAGTACACCATTCCCAAGGAGGTATTGGCTTATTCTCAATCTCCTCCACATTCCACTACTCTTCCTTACTCACTCTCTTACCCAAATCGGGCACATACTAACTCGAGCGTCGGAGCGGGTGTTCGAGGTACGCACCTCAGTCTCCCGGCTAACGACGTTTTCTTGGTTCTTGGTGTGCAGATCGTTCGGTTTATCCCCAGATCGGTCTCGCATCATCAGATCAGTCCGACATACGACCGGACCATCATACGGTCCGACCCGATTCAACAGATCGAACTAGGTGTGACAAACACTTGTGATGATCATTGCATGATCATAGGTTATGTAACAAGTTTAAGCTTAACATGATCTTAAGGTGTGTAACAAGTATATAACAAGATGAGAAGATCATCCTTACCCTAACCTAAACTTAAGTCTAATCATTTCAAGACAAGGGGAATAAGAATAAGAATAAGATAAGGAGCAGCGTCTCCAAGTCCTATAATATAATAGGATTCACATATTAATATAGTCCCTTGTGAATGTTTGTTCACCTTACAGAGTAAGGCATATTTGTTCGTACTATATGAAAATGCGTCACATTAATATTATGAGGTGATCTTGTGCTTCCTTTGATACTTATTTTGATTATCTATGATGATGAATTTTTATATTTATCATTATTAGAAGTGTTTGTGAACATTTGGAATCATTTCAGGTTTGTAACGGGTCACTCCCGGATTCTGTCCAACATGACACTTTGACATGTTTAAATCTATAACTTCTCACATACAGCTCCAAAAATTATTCCGTAAAATTATACATAAACTATATTCTATAACCATTCCATAGAATTAGAGTTTATATCATGAAACCTTACCAATAATAGCATATTATTCGTTCAAATTTATATATTCTGTTAGATCAGACAGTTTGACCTTACTTTATTAATTTCCAATTTGACTGATCCCCTTTCGCGGTTGTCCCTTTTGCTAAAGTTGAAGAGAGCTGATTTATGAAATTGAATCAGTCTCGTCAAGGGCACAATTATAACATTGAGGGTATCTATTGTCTGTCGTCTCTGTGTGTTTGATATGATGATAAGTATAACAAAGTCTTGAGTGAACTGCTGAGTGTAGCAGTGCATGAGACTTGAACTGAGGACATGTCGTGTCACAGTGTTATTGTCTTAGTTTCTTTGATATGGAGGTCATGACTGTCATATCATAAAAGATATGATGGTAGTAAATAGCATTAATAATGTCTAGAGTATCGATTGACGTGTGGTTCCGAGCGTTGTTACGTGGTGTTAAATACGCTTATGTGACTACGATGAATCACTGGTATGCTTGTGATGGTAATTGTGAATGTCAGATTGACATGATAGTTTCAGAGCACAAATGATCCAAGTGATCATTTCTTTTTTCTTTTCTTACGTTTCTTCTCTCTCTTCTTTTAAGTGGTGTGTTGATTCTAGAGTACTGGCATATATGAACTAAGTGATCAATTTTTTCTTTTTTTCTTCCTCTCATGCATCCCCTAGGAAAGGGACCGACACATTATTGAGCTTTTAGAGTTCATGATAACTATTTTTCTGTGTCTTTCCTCTTCTCTTTATTATAGGAGCAAGACTTGCAAGAGAAGTATGACCTAAGATTTGATACTAGATGTAACTTATGTGTGAAAGGTATTCTGATCTTAAAAAAAGATGTAAATTTCGCTGCAAAGGTGATGTTCTGAGTTATGATTGAGTGCAACAAAAGTTTCTAAATTAATGATGTATAAGTGAACTTAGATTAATTCTTATAACTAAGTTAGTAAGTATAGTTTTTGCCTAGGTGACCCGTTGGGTCCAGCGGTAGTAATGTCACTTGGGTTCCTATGATTTCCTTGTCCACAGAGATCTCTCCCTCCTTGGAGACCTTTAGGGCCTATTTAAGAGTTTTTGTATTAATTATGAGATTCTTGTCTCCAATCTTATCAGAAATCTTAATCCCATCATCATCCTCTATGACGTTATTTTTATCTGCCCTTACACTGTCTAGAAATTATTGTACTGCCCCCAAAAAGATCATACCGTTATGTCTAAGAACAAATATCCGACCTGCAAGTGATAACAGATTGATAACTTCTTTGATGTCGTCACCGACCATATTAAGAGAGTCTAAATCAACCACAAACCCTATTTGAAACTTGGCTTCTGAGGTTTCGGGTTCAGTTGCGTTCTTAGATTTGGTCATTTTGGGTGTCATTAGTTGTTTTTGGAAGTTGAGAGATGCGTGTTTGGATTTTTAGAGAGAGACAAGGTTTATGCAGAATGATAATCGTAAAGAGTAAAATGCTTGGCATGAGTCCCTATTTATAGTAAAAACAGAAACCTTTTTAATTGGATGATGAAAAGGTGGTGTGTGTATATTGCCATAAACTGCTTCTTGGGAAACAACGCAATAATGATGTGATTATTTAGTGTTATAGTGCAATGTATCTTACTCCAGTAAGGGTAAACTTTGTTGTAGTAAGGTAATTCTCAAGCATTGTTGTAGTAAGGTGTGAAGCTTGCTGTAGTAGCCTGACACTCTGTTTACAAAAATGTTCATTCTAAGTGACTAATGCCTTACGTTTAAATCTAACATACCTAATTCCCCTCTAAAATAAACAAATTTAGATTCTTTAAAAGGTTTTGTGAAAATATCTATTATTTGATTTTCAGTAGGTATGAATCTATCAGTAACTTCTTTGTAAGTAAATGAAGAAGAAAACATGTCTTTCCTTTCAAATAAATGTAAAGTCTAGAAAGTTAGACTTTGATATCGATTTTAATTCTCAGAGTCTTGTAGTATAGCCTTGGGGGGGGGGGGGGGGGGGAATTGACTATTTAAAGATTTTCTTAATTAACAGGCATTAGCCTTGTCTTGACTAGTATGCATCAGCTCTACTGCGCATTACGGAACTAGTCTGCAATTGAGATTTAAGTCCTTTGGACTTTATCTCCTTGTGTTCAAGTGATTTTCTACCAGTTCCAAGTTAAACGATAGAAAGTAGTAAATCACATAATGATTTATATTGGTTCAGATAGTCGTTGCCAAATGATCAACTAAAGCTTAGTCCAGTCTTCCGTTGGTGATCAGTTTAATCAAACTAAGAGGTAAGTTCACCATCTCTTTGTTTGTCCTTACAAAGAACCCCTTACAAGCTTACGAAATTGTTAAGACAAGAACCTAAATTGTTACATAGATCACTTCTGTACTCTTCTGCAGATTGAATTCTTGGGGCAAATTAGTGAACTTTTTCTTTCAAATCTTCTATCCAGCTCTCAAGAATAATTTAACAATGAACTTGGATGATTTTTCAGCTTGCTTGTGTGTCTTACAATCATCATCAACCTTCTTAGAGTGAAAAGAATCCCCTTTTATAGGGCTTAGAGAATTAGAACCCGTGACTTCTATTCGATGTTGACAGCTCTCTGTTTGTCCCTTGTACTATTCTTAGTGACGTTGACAGGTTCCTTTCACAACAGTCTTCAACCTCGTGCAATTTTTCAAACCTCAAATTTTCGATGTGATCGTTTTTCAGATCACCTTCTATTCACTAATCACCCTTGCTGCATTCCTGAGTCTGATGCGCATCTGCGTCTGCTGTAAGCCGACTCCACTGCATCCAATCTACTGCATTCTGTAACATAGTCTTGATTCTAAGACCAGGATCCTAGATCCTGACAGATTTGTGGTCTTTTGTTGTTCATATTCATCCCAAACACTTATCCAAAACCCTTTGATTTAGACTACATCTAGGTGATCCATAATGGCCTTCCATCTGTGATAATCTGTTGCTCTGCTGCATGCTTCCTAAAGTGCATCTATCCTACTTCTCAACCTAAGTGATTGACCATGAATATATCCTAATCTAGAGTTCGATTCATCAATTTCTATACAAGTTGAGGGATTGCACATTCCTAACCCTTTATGATAAAGACATGTTTATGATAACATTACGTAAGCTCCGTAAAGGGTTTTTCAATAAGCGTTTAAAGATTTTTCGGGATGCGAGATGGTACAATGAACTGTTATGCAAAGTTCATGGAAAGGGGACATGACCCCGACCAAAGTTCTGGCCCATGGTGCACTTAACTCTATTACATGTCTTCTCTAATCTGATGCTCTGCAAACCCTGACTACTCGCTATCACCTATTCTGTGTTCTTAACATTTCTATTGCTCTTTATTATCATTAAATCCTTGTGCTATGCTTATGAGAGCAAGTAAACACATAAACAATGCTTTTCTAACTTATGCCGCTATGCAGTGCTAAGTCTTCGATGTCAACATTTTTTAAAACGTTAAAAACCTCTTATCGAAATTATACATGTTTTACGTATCAAGGTACACTGACTTGCCTTTGAACGCATCATTCGGTTTTCCTATTCGCGCCACCGTTATTTGCGATCCCTTTGTCCTTGGAAACTTTTCCCTTGCCTCCCTGCTCCGTTCTCTTGCTCGGAATAGCTTCATCGAACCTGTAATCCATGAGGTTCTCTACCATAGCAATTGCTCCAGGCAGATCCTTCACATTTTGCCTCTACAACTCGGACTGCGCCCATGATTGTAGCCCCGACATAAAGTTCAACATCTTGTCTTCCTCGGACATGTTGTTGATATCCAGCATCAACAAACTAAACTGCATAACATACTCACGAATAGTCCCCTCATGCCTCAATGCTTTGACCTTTTGTCTCGCGAGCCATAATTGATGTAGTGAATTGTGCTGTGTTTATTTTTACTTGTGAATTTGTTCATCAAACTCAAACACCGTGTCTTTTTGGAGTAGTCTGCACAATGCTTTGTGATCTATGCTATGCAACGCTCCATAGTTGGAGAGATCTTCGTTCGACCACCATCTAGACCAATCTCCGTTGGTCTAGGGTTTTGTATTTTCTTTCCTTTATTCGCTGTGATTTGTAATGACTTTCTATGATCGTTTCATTAATTGTTCATCACTTGTTATGACGATGGTAGCATAAACCTAGAGTATGGCTTAGTGATTTAATCTTGTTCGTGGATTTTATGAGACGACATCTTGGTTTTTAATAATTTCATGATTATTATCTATGGCATCATGCCATATGTTGATTTAATCTCAATTACCTATTCTATGTAGTTTTATCGATCACCTTATTACATTGATGAAATATGTATGCAATTAATCACTCTCATTTAACTGATGATAGAAGCAAATTCATAAGTTAACGTCATTATCTTTTGGTTAATCTATGAACACATGAATATGAATATGATTTAACGCTAATCTCTATTAGGTTATTATCATGGGGTGTTAAGAAATATTCGTACTACGACATATTAAGTCTATGTTATATTCTCGTTTTGATATAGAGTAATTATATTAGTTTGGTTAAAACATGCTTTATGGCAACCAATAATTCATTTCGGCAACTCATTTTTCGTACCTTACAACACCTACTATAAATAGAACATGAAATGAAAGTATCGATCCATGATTAAAATCCTTGACAAGTGAAAGTCACGAAGGCTATACGTTGTGTCGAACTTGATTAAACTCTTAAAAAATAAAAAAATAAAGTTTTAATTGAACCATCTTAGTTTGTTAAATTGCTTTGCTTAATTTTTATTTTATTCATCTTAATTGAGTAGGGATATTCACTATCTTAATAATCACTACATAATTCCAACCTTGTTATCTAACTAGTCGTAGGATCGACACCCCTTATCACTATATTATGTATTTTTAGGGGAAATTAATTTGCATGTATAATGACACACGACAGCCGTATTCTGCGGTAAGAATTGATCCCTCAATTCCTTCTTCAACACATCCTATGTGTCGATCACAACTGTGCCAGCCCTTCGATCCTTATTGATCCGTGTTCTCCACTACAACTTTGCATCTTCACGAAGATACATCATTGTGATCATTACCTTCTCGCCATCAGGGATCTTCGCTGCCACAAAGTATTGCTCCATATCCCATAAGAAATTCTCAACATCTGTAACGCTATGCGTCCCGCTAAACTACTTTGATCTGGAATCTTGATCTTCAAAGACGCCCCAGCTACGCCCTCTGATGAAGAAGCTTACTCACCACAGCCAATGCCTTTTTCAAGATCACAATCTTATCCGTCAGCTTGACAACTTCGGCCATGAGCTCCTCCTTCGTGGCGTCAAGCATTAAACTCAACTCTTGCTCTCGATGCTTCAATTTGCCCAACGTTTTGGCACTGATCTACCAAAGGAACTTCGCCAGGAGTCGGAGCCCCAACTACTTCTTCGAGTCTTCCGACTCGCTCGCTTGTCGTAGGATTGCCAACTCCTGCCATGCCTTCAAATGTGAAGATCATAACTTTATATTTGTTATTTTATGGCTTAATATCTTTTATGAGGAGATTATATCTATTATTATCAAAAATAATAGATCTTCTTCGCATATTTATTTTATTAGCTCTTTTGAGTTAATATAAATAGGGATTTGTATCTAGGCTGAAGTTGGTTCTGTTCGTCGTTCGTTGTACTCTCCTCTCCCAAATTTGATCTAGTGGATTTCTCTCTTCGTGATTTTTTACCTCAATTTCAGGGTTTTTCACATAAATCTGGTATAGGTTTATCATCGCTCGTTTGCTGATTGATTGATTCCTATCTCACATCTGTTTTGTAACAATTGGTATCAGAGCCCCAGGATTTTGAGATGGATTTGATCAAATTCAAAGTTACACCCTTAGATGGAGTCAACAATTTTGGTTTGTTGCGAATCAAGATGAAAGATTTATTGCATCGAGAGGGTTCAATCTATGCCCAAGATGGAAGGTATCCCGATGACACAACTTCTGCATAGATTGAGGAGATTGAAAAAAAGGCTCATAGTGTTATTCAGTTATCCTTGTCTGACAAGGTTTTGTAGGAAGTTGTCGATGAAGAAACGACGGCAGGCTTGTGGGCCAAATTGGAGAGTCTTTATATGAAGAAGTCTCTTACGAGAAGACTTTTCCTGAAACAACGTCTTTACACTTTGAAGATGTAAGAAGGTATGCTGTTACATGAGCATTTGGATGAGTTTAACAAGCTTGTAATGGACCCGAATAATCTTGAGCAGAAAGTTGATGATGAAGATCAAGCCCTAATTTTGTTGTGTTCGCCCCGACTTCCTACGACAATTTTGTGAACTCGATGTTGTATGGGCATGATTCCATATCTTTGAAAGATGTGAAAGCTGCATTGCATTCATAAGAGATGAGATCGAAGCTCAGTTAAGTTGCTAGTGGTGATAAAGCTGATGAATTGATTATCAGGGACAGATCTGATGAGAGGACAAAACGTATATAAAGGTAAATCTAGGACTCGTTCGAAGTCACGGTAGGGCAGAGATTTGAGTCAGGTGGAGTGCCATTATTATCACGATATAGGGCACTACAAGTCAGAATGTCGCAAGCTCAAAGCTCAAAGATAGGCCATTATTGTTGACTATATCCATTCAGATTTATGGGGACCTTCACCTGTTGCTTCGAAGGGAGGTGCATCGTATTTTTTTACCTTCATTGACGATTTTTCGAGGAAGATTTGGGTCTATTTCTTGAAACGTAAAAGTGATATTTTTGACACATTCAAGAACAGAAGGTGTTGATCAAGAATCAGACTAGAAAGAAGAACATGTACCTCCGTACAGATTACGATCTCGAGTTTTATGGGGATGAATTCAACAGATTTTATGCGAACTTTGGGATAGTTCAGCATCGGACAGTTAGACACACACCCCAACAGAATGTGGTGGTAGAGCGTATGAACCGCAGGCTGTTGGAGAAAGCTAGATGTATGCGCTCTAATGTTGGACTGGGAAAGGATTTTTGGACAAAAACTATCAATACGGCTTGCTATTTGATAAATCGCTCTCCATCAACCGTGATTGAGTGTATGACTCCGAATGAAGTTTAGTATGGTAAACCTTCTGACTGCTCTACTTTGAGATTTTTTGGTTGTCTCGCTTATTTTCATGTTAATGATGAAAAGTTGGAACCCTGAGCCAAGAAAGACATTTTTATAGGTTATGTCAGCAGGGTTAAGGGATATAAATTATGGTGTACCGAGCCTTTTTCACCAAGTAAAGATGTCACTTTTGATGGCAATGATACGCTTGATCAGAGAAAGGTTTCTTTTTGAGTCTATAGGTTTATAGAATGAGAGCGTTGGGATGAAGATGGAGCTAAGGTGGAGCCTCAACCAAAAGCTTTAGTTGATAGAGTTGAGTTTCCTGAAAGTAATGATGAGTTTCAAGCCTCTGAAGTAGCACAGGACGATGTGGAAGATGTTAGTCAACCTGTGAGTTGACCTTTGAGTTTGGCAAGAGAGAGATCTAAATGCCAAATAAAGCCTCCGGACATATATGGTTGGGCTGATTTAGTTGCGCATGCTCTTGCTGCTGCCGAAGAGCTTGTTGTTGAAGAACCTTCTACTTATCCAAAGGCAATCAGAAGCTCAGATTCAGAGAAATGGCTAGTTGCTATGAGTGAAGAGATGGAGTCTCTTCAAAAGAATCAGACATGAGACGTTGTAAACTTGCTCAAGGATAAGAAAGCAGTTGGATGCAAATGGGCCTTCAAAAAGAAAGAGGGCATTCCTGGTGTTGAAAATGCAAGAAACATAGCTCGTTTGGTTGCGAAGGGCTTTATTCAGAAAGAAGGAATTGAATACAATGAAGTTTTTTCGACAGTGGTAAAGCATAGCTCAATTCGAGTATTACTTACTTTGGTAGCTCTCAATAATTTAGAGCTGGAGCAAGTTGACGTCAAAACAGCTTTTCTGCATCGAGGAGACAATTTATATGTCTCAACCAGAAGGTTTTCTGATTGAAGGGAAAGAAGACTATGTTTGCAAGTGGAAACGTTCTCTTTATGGTCACAAGCAATCTCCGAGGCAATGGTATAATATGTTTGATACTTTTACGTTGAGACAAAAGTACACACGTAGTGATTATGACAGTTGTGTGTATTTCAAAAAATTGAGAAACAGTTCTTTTATGTATAATGTTGTATGTCGATGACATGCTGATTGCAGCCAGGGATATGTAAGATATACAAACATTGAAGCAACAACTAAGCAGGGAATTTGAGATGACAGATCTTGGAGCTACGAAGAAAATTTTGGGGTTGGAAATCCGACGAGACAGAAAAGAAAGAAAGTTGTACTTTTCGCAAAAGAGGTATATTGAGAAGGTATTGGATCGTTTTGACATGTTCAATGCCAAACCTATAATCCTTTAGCTTCTCATTTTAGGCTTTCAGCTTCTGTGTTGGATTTCATATGCAAGTGCAGTTGGAAGTCTCATGTATGGCATGGTTTGTACTCGTCCTGATATTGCTCAAGCTGTTAGTGTTGTGAGCAAGTACATGGCATCACCTGGTAAGATTCACTGACAAGCGATGAAATGGATATTGCAGTACTTGAAGGGTACTTTTGATGTTGGTTTGGTTTATGATGGGAGTTCGAGTAGTAGGAGCTCTGTGGTTGGATTTGTTGATTCTGATTATACAGGTGATCTCGACAAGAGAAGGTCGATGATAGGTTATGTGTTCAAGTTTTATGGTTTTGCTGTTAGTTGGAGGGCGATGTTGCAAGATACAGTTGCGCTCTCCACGTCGAAGCTGAATATATGGCAGCGACAGAAGCGACAGAAGAAGCACTTTGGTTAAAGAGGTTAGTCGGTGAACTAGGAGTCAAACAGCAGGGATCCGTAGTTATTTTTTACGACAGTGAGAGTGCAATTCAGTTGGGCAAGAATTCCATGTGCCACAAAAGGATAAACCATATTGATGTCAGATTTCACTTCGTGCATGATGAAGTGGCTAAATGTACAATGACAATGATAAAGTGTCTATGGCAAACAATCCTACGGATATGCTCACCAAGCTAATCCCATTAGTCAGGTTCAAGCATTGTTTGGACTTGATTAATATCGTCGTTGCATGATTTTGTTTTGGGGAGTTGACATGTTTCACTTTTTATTTTCTACACCGGATTAAGCCACGTAGGCTTAGGAGTGTACATTGTTGACTCTTCCAATTAGTGATGACCCTTGACGTCATCGTTCGTCAAGAGAGAAATTTGTCCATATGAAGCCAAGGTGGAGATTTGTTATTTTGTGGTTTCATATCTTTTAGGACAAGATTATATCTATTATTATTAAAAATAATAGATTTTTTTTCATATTTATTTTATTAGCTCTTTTGAGTTAATATAAATAGGGATTTATATCTAGGGCTGAAGTTAGTTATGTTCGTCGTTCGTTGTACTCTCTCTCCCAAATTTGATCTAGTGGATTTCTCTCTCCGTGGTTTTTTACCCTAGGGGTTTTCCAACTAAATCTGGTGTTGATGATTTCATTATCATCGCTCGTTTACTGATTGATTGATTCCTGTCTCTAATCTGTTTTGTACCATTATCCCTTGATTGTCTCGTACAACCAGCCCCAAACCCAAGAATAATTTTTTTACCGGACACCTGCAACGAAAATGATCCTAGCACTCGGCCAATCTTCCCAACGAATGTGCACTTTTCTGCAAACGACCTACTCTGATACCAAGTCAAAGCAAACGTATCGCAGCAAACGTTGCTTTGATAACAAATTATATTTTTATTTATTTCTTTACTTCTTTTCTTTTCTTTTCTTTTTTACTTTTCTTAAGAAAACTTTTCTTTTTTTTTCTTTTTTTTTTTTTTTTGGGTTTACAATTTTGATTGGTTTATAAGCAGGTGAGCACATCCTTTTGTGTAAATCTCATCATACTTCATGGAAAATGTTCTCGGATTCTCTGTCTCTCTCTCAAAGAAAGAAAAGTTGTATTTATTCTATCTTTTAACTTGTCCCGACCAGAGTAAAATTTCTATATAAACCCCATGCCATTCCCTTCCTTTCTCATATCAAAGTCTTCCTCAATCGAATCACAGTGGCGACAACAGCATCAGGAGATCGGATGATGAGTTTCATGTGGGTATGCGAGCGCTCATACTCCAAGAAAGCCAAAGTTGCCTCAATCATCTCACGGATTTGATGAACAAATGTCGCTATAAAGGTATATTCATAGTGTTCAGTTTGTCTAGTACATAAAACTATGTGAACGAGCGAGCCTTAGACAAAATCAGTTTACCATCAATAGGTTGTTTTGTTAAGGCAAACAATCAGCATATTATTCTCCCTGACTCCCTATATCTCGAATCAACTGTGATGTATGACACAGGACAAGCTGCAACATCTATTGTTTCAGGCGAAAGGCAACTTTAAGGTACGCCCGTGTTTCGTTGAGATTGCGAATCTTTAACATAACGTGTCGTTGTATCTTGGAGGCTCTTTGCCGTAGTCCATATGCACAAAACGGGACAAATTAGTTTTAAGGAAAAAGTGTTACTCGTCTCGACATAACTTGGTTTTCTTTTTCCTTAATCACCATTTCATCTAATCATTAAACGAACAACAGTTTGGTCTGCTAGTCTTGATTTCAGAAGAGCTAACTTTGAAACCTTCCTCTTTGAAGATTGAAAGGGGGTTCCGTGGAGAAAGTTAGCTCGTCCCTTCTATTATTAAAGGAGCAACTCTCCTTTACTAGAAATGCACTACAAGGAGTAGTAGAAACAAGCAGAGAACAATATGCTTTAGGAATCAAGTGCTTTGCATTTTTAGAAATCAAGTGTGCTTAGGTTTTGAGTTGTTTCCAAATAAAATATGATATAATTTGTGAGTGTTAAATACGGTTTGAGTGTGATTATTTTATTACGTATACGAGTTTGTAATGTTCTACTCTAATTAAAAGTTATAATTCTCAATATACTTTGTTTTCAACGATCCGATTTCTCAACAAGTGGTATCATAGTCACGTCCGAAGCGTGCACTTGGTGAAAAATTATTATAATCAGACTCGATAAATAAAATAAATTTTAACAGCCTGTTAAAAATAAAGTTATTAGCAGAAAATAATTTTATTGTTCTAATTTGGAATTGCAAAATATTACTGTTGTTTAAAAATATTTTCACCACGTCGTAAAAATATTTTTACAGTCATCATTACAAAAGTTATCAACTCGGTTAACAATGTCGAGAAATTAAATAGCAATAATTATAGCACTTGGTGTATCAGAATATAGTTTTACTTCCTCGGTTAAAATCTCTGGGATATTATTAACAAACCTGATGCAACATCGTCAAAAGAGACAGACGAAGACCTGAAGAAATGGAAGGTCAGAGCTGGTAAAGCGATATTGGCTCTTATCGTCTCTGTAAAAGATGAATTTCAACATAGAATCAAGGACGCGAAGATGTCCAAAGAAGATTGGAACACTCCAACCACCTTGTTCGTCAAAGCAAACGACGCCTGACTTCAGGAGTTGGAGGATGAAATTATGTCAATCTTACAGCGCGACTTGACAATAAGCCAGCACTTCACTAAAGTAAAAGTTTTATATGAAGAGAGTACTAAATTTGAACCAGAGAATCCAATTAATGATCCTCGTACGTGGAGGATCATTATTCACGAGTTAAGACCGGAATTCAATGATCTTGTTACAGCAACGCCTGGGTGAGTCACTCAGCCGACGCTCACAATGCTGGAGAGGATTTTCACAAACCAGGAAGTTCTAGATAAACAAATGTCTGGAGCCTCTATTAAGGAAGAAAGCACGGCTCTCTTTAGTAAAAAGAGAGGTCCAGAGAAAAAATCTAATCAAGATGCTCAACGGATGCAAGAAGCGCAACCACGTCAACAAGGAGGCTGGTAGAAAAAGCAGTCTTTGAGGAATTCTCAATTCAAGAGAAGCTCGAATCAAGGGGTAGCTCAAAGTGAGGGACAAATACGGCGTCAAAGTGAAGAATGCTATAACCGCGAAAGGAAGGGAAACTTTGCTTGTGCATGTTGGAGGAAATCCGAAAAAGATAACTTTGCTTCTTCTAGTAAAAGTAAAGGCAATATTGAAAAAGAGTGAATTTTCAAGTAACCCTGGCGATGGAAGAACAAGAGATCGTAACTTCTTGTATTGCTGTACCAGTAGAAGAGTTGGCTGTAACGGTTGTCAACAACGACAAGGTGATTAAATACAGGCATGACTGGATCTTAAACTCTGGTTGTTTTAATCACATGACGGGAAGTAAGAAGAAGCTCTATGATGTGTCCGAGTATAAAGGGAAGCGCGTGGTCGTCATCACTAACAACTCGAAGTTGCCAATAACTCATGTTGGTAAGACGACGATCGTCCCTCGACACAGCAACAAAGAGAAGTTAAAAGACATGATTAGAAAATCAACTCTCAAGGGTCTCCCGTGTTTGGAGATTCGTGAAGATATTGTCTGTGCTGGTTGTCAATATGGCAAAACACACAAGTTGTCGTTTAAGGAGTCGCGGTTCAAAGCGAAGGTTCCTTTGGAGCTTGTTCACTCGAATGTCTTTGGTCCAATGAAGCAACCATCGATCATCGGTCTAAGATATATGATTGTCTTCATCGATGACTACTCGAGATATGTATAGGTATATCTTATGAAGGAGAAGTCTGAAACATTATCCATGTTTAATACTTTCAAAGAGGACATGGAGAAGCAACTAGGAACTTTGGTGCGGTGTTCGTTCCTGACCACCTTCGAAGCAAATTCGACAAGAAGACGGTGCGATGTATCCTTGTCGGATACGATCAGTGAAAGGGATGGAAGTGTGTTGACCCCAACACAAGCAGATGCTATCCATCAAGCAAAATGGTGTTCGATGAAGCATCATCTTGATGGGATCCACAGTCAGTCACTTTGTCAGACTCAATAGAGTTTGAAGAGGTGCTATAGGAGAAGTTGGACAAAGAACCAGAAGCTACTCTTCATCCAGAAGTTCCTCGAGAACCTAAAGGTCCTGAAGGAGAGCCATCTCCTAAATCTTCAAGCAAGGGAAGCAATCCCCTGGCAAAGCGGAGTTTACAAGATCAAAGAGGAGGATCGACCTATCCAAATTCAAGACGTAGAAGAAGATGTTGACGAATAAGAGGAGCAGACAAAAGGTCAACAAAAGCATCACTACCCAACCAGAGAGCGGAAGCCAAATCCCAAATATGCCAATGTAGCTCTTGTTGAAGATGACAAGCCACAAGACCCGAGTTCCTATGAGGAAGCAGTTCGAGGCAAGGGGTGGAGGCAAGTCAGCAAGAAGATATCGATACGCTGAATCAAAATTAGACTTGGGATTTAGTTTCGAAGCTGAACTCTGCACAACCTATCTCTTGCAAATAAGTATACAAAGTTAAAAGCAGATGTGATGGTTCCATCGAGAGGTACAAAGCTCGATTTGTTGCTCATGTATTCTCCAAGAAATATGACCTAGATTATGATGAAACATTTAGTCCAGTGACCAAGATCAGCATAGTTAATTAGAAATATCATAAGGCTGTAAACTCAAAGACCAACCGAGTATAACAGATACTATTTAACCATCATCTTGATTGTCGGATATTAACCCTTAAGGCTTCAATATTATTTTGCACTTAATTTTTTGGTCCGCTTGTACGGGTGATAATTTGGTTATAACTGAAATTTTTTCGGTTTCGATTAACCGAAAGTTTATTTGGTTATTAAAAATTGCTAACCGAAACGGAACCGAAATAATTTTGATTACTAAAAAAAACCGAACCGAAATAACTGAAAAAGGTTCGGTTAATTCAGTTTCTTACCGAATTTTGATTTTTATTTTTTTTTTGTTTCCACAATAAACAACATGATACTCAATATAAGTAAATTAAATCTATATACCTTAATTAATTTATATGTTATCAAAATAAATATAATGAACATAAAAAATGTAATTTATTTAGTAAATCTAGAAATTCAATTTTTGAAAAGTGTGAAATCTCAAATTTGGAATCAATATTCACTTGTTTGATATGATATGTTCACCATATACTTGAAATTCATAAGTGCTATTGTCAAAAATGAATACTATACATACAAAACTAGGATGAAAGTTTAGGATATTTTTAGTCTTTTTATAAAAAAAAAGAGCATTTTTTTTTTGAACTTATTTATCAATAAATCATATCAAAGAACTTTTTTTACTAATCAGTCACCATCATAATTTTCTAATCTAACATCTTTTAATTTAGAAAAAAATATTATATCAATCAATTACACTAGAATTATTACACGGTCGAAGCCAATGATATATCGTCGGAGTTAACAGTACGTTCGTCGTCTTAGTCGACAGTACGTCGTCGGGATGGATATTACGTAACTGGAGCGGACAATACGCCTCCTTTCATCGATAGTGAGGCTCGACAATACACCCCTTCCATCGACAGTGTGCCCTCTTCCATTGATATTGCACCCCGTCCAAACCATACCTGACAAAACAATCAACGAAAATCGAAACATAGAACACCATTAATCAATGAATTACCAAACCACGAGATAATATCTAATTCGTTGACATTACGCACGCCGTTGATTGTGACCTAATATTGTTGCTCGGAAATTCAGCGTGAAATTCAACGACGCCGACAACTTCGACGTCGACTACGACACGGATGACAGCCTCGATCTCTCTTTCTCGTTTCTAAATTCTCATTTCTATCTCCTCGTCGTCATCAACAAAAGCTAATCGGTTTCAAATTCGATCCCCGGTGTTCGTCCATTCTCTTCGTATTTCGATTAATGTGGTCATTTGGAATTAGTACTATGGAACTAGTGCAATGGATGTGTTTTCTTTTCTTTTCTTTTCTTTTTTTGGTCGATTATTAGCGGAGACGCAGAGAAGGTGAGGACATTATCGGTTGTGGGGTTAGATTAATTATAAGATTAATTAGGGTTGATTGACTTAGAAAGAATCAAATCAAATATTTAGGGACGATTAAAAAGGAATAATTTGATGATTATTTTAAAAAAAAATCAAACGATAATTAAAAATTTAGAGGTGACTTTTGGTAAATAAGTTTCAAAAAATGACTAATTGATAATAGACACTAAAAAAAATATCAAGTGAAAAAGTAAATAATATTTAAAATTAAAACTTTGATTAATCGAATTACCCGGATTTTTTGGAATTCGCTAACCGAGACCAAAACCGAATTAGTGCTAAAAACCGAAAACCGAATACCGAATTAACAAAAACAGAAAAAAATCAAACCGAATCCAATATTTCGATTCGATTCGATATTTCGGTTATTGATTTTTTTCCCTCACCCCTATCTGCTTGGTTTCGGGTTTACTCTGACCCCTGCTTCAATTCCCTTAAAATTAAAGTATTCTGATGTGCATATACAGGTAAAGGTTTCTATAAGATTAACCAAGACAATCGCCAACCCTGGAGCAATAGCTCCGAAAGCATCTTTTATTTCTACAAGCAATTCATTGGTGTGTACATGAGTCTATATCTACTATATCCTAGAGGCATCAGAGATGGCTCGGCCGAGAGCCACAGCAGTCTTGGAGCCAGAAGGGCGGCCCAAATGCTTGCTGATGAACTCCCCAGCCAACAACAGCTTCCCGAGGTCCACATTCGTCTTAACACCGAGGCCATTGAGCATGTAGACCACATCCTCGGTGGCGACATTACCAGAGGCCCCCTTGGCGTATGGGCATCCTCCCAGGCCGGCGATAGAGGAATCCACAATGCTGATTCCCATCTGGTTTATTAGAGAGAAAACAAAAACAGAACCTTCAATCAGAGTCCTATTTTATAAAAGCTGAGCCTTCAGAGTTCAGCCCAAGCATCAACATATGTCTTATAAAGAGAAACTCACTTGGAGGGACACGAGGATATTCGCAAGAGCCTGTCCATATGTGTCGTGGAAATGCACAGCGAGCTTATCAGCTGGAACCACTGCCATCACGGCTTCGAGCATGGGGATGACAGTACCTGTATCATGTGTAGAATTCATCTATGATGCATTAAGAGACATTGGGGGTAATGATAAACAGGAATGTAAATGTGAGGGGGCCTTTCGGGTTCATATAGGGATAAGAATTTAAGATCTCTTCAGGGAAAAAGTATAGAGAGCGTTACCAGGTGTACCAACGCCAATGGTATCGCCTAGTGAGATCTCAAAACAGCCCATGTCATGAAGCTCCTTCGCCATGTATGCCACTTTAGAAGGATCTATAGGTCCTTCTTCTGGGCAGCCGACAACGCATGATACATACCTATTAAAACAATTTGCAGTTTCTGCTTTGATCATCTACACTTGATTGTCAGCACAAACTAACTATAGAAATATCCCAAGCTAATGCCACTTAGTATATCAAAGTCCTTTCTCGTTCATGGTAAGACACTGGGCAAGCACAATCATCAGTCAGATTTCGACGAGTCTCATTCAACAGATAAGAAGCACATACCCACGAACCGGAATAGACAACTTCTTAGCAGCAGCAGCAACAGCACGATATCGAGTGAGACTCTCCTCGATGCTGCAGTTAATGTTGGACGTTGAGAAGGACTCTGAAGCTGATGCAAAGATGGCAACTTCCTTAGCACCAGCAGCAATAGCCGCCTCAAATCCCTATTGGATAATGATAAAAGATGAAACACCTGTTAACAGATCTAAATTGATGGTGCTGCAAAAGCGGAGTACTCACTTTCAAATTTGGTGTCAAGACAGGCAAACGAGCACCTTGAACGTGTCGCACGGCTTCCATCACATCCTTTGCATCAGATAGCTGCAGGAACATTTAAAGGGTGGATCTATTCAGTTGATTGCAGTAATCAGCACAACGGCAAGAGAACCAGAGAAGCAACAAGAGCAAAAATAAAGAATCGTGGGCCAATTACAGTAGAACATGGAAGGGATAAATTTACTTGAGGCACCCGTTTTGGTGAAACAAAACTCGTCGCCTCCACAACAGGTAATCCAGCAGAAACTAGTCTCCGGATCAAGTCGATTTTTATGCTGGTAGGTACAATACCCTTCTCATTCTGCAATCCATCTCTCGGGCCAACTTCCACTATTTTCACACACTTTGGAATTCCAAAGAGGAACTGACAAAACAAGGGGAGACGCAGGAAAATACTCATCAATGACACAAGTCATGCATAATGAACTTCTCAGAGCACAAATACGAACTTGTGAACAGTCAACAGCGTACATGATAGTCAGCTAAAGTTTGAAAAACATTTTTGTGAAAACATATCAAGGAAGATTAAATTTACATTCTACAAATAGATGCAACATAAACTTGTCTTGACAAAAAGATATACTCCTACGAGCTTACCTTACTTCTGTTACCTTCTCTGGAGTTTCCATCACCCGGCACAGCAGTATGCTGATTATGCAAGTACCTTGAATCACAAGAACTTCCTTGCTTCATACCATACTTTCCTTTGCCCAAGTTCCTTCGACCAAAGGAGTCACTTCTGGGCATGTCTCTTGTTTGCCTTTTGCAGGTGAATGGCTCCCGTGCATAGTCATCATAATCCTCGCTGCAAGTAGAAACAGATTTTCGGAACATGTTATCCCAAGACAAAGGAATGTTCGACCTCTAAGGTTCTAATCAACACATTCTCAACCACAAATATCGTGAAAAGTTGATCCGAGCCTGTAGTGTTCTCCCCCTACCAAAGACCACATGTAAGGTGGCTACTGGTGGACCCTTTTTATTAAGAATGGACATGATATCAAGAAACCGACAAGCTAGCCGAGTAGGCGAATAAGTTCTTTCGATTTTGAACAAAATATTTGAGCCAAGAATGACAAAGAGATGGACAGCAGTAGAACCCACAGAAGAAAGAGTGAAAGTCAACCCGTTGGAGACAATACCAGAAGAAATATATGACATTCAATATAAAGATGCAGCCACAGGATGTAAAAATTAAAAAATCCATCCGATAGCAACATTTACCTACAACTATTGGCCGTGCTGCAATTCCTTCCCTCTATGAAGCAGTTTCCCCATCCCATGTCATCCGCTCTGTGGCGGCAGGCGCCGGAGGAGAATCTCTGGAAGTCAACAGTGCTCATGCTAGGTAGTTTATCAAGGCAGACAGATTGCTCCAAGCTCGACATTATTGAATTACAGCTCAACCACAATGCTGAAGCAAGACCACAAAAAAGGAAATTCGTAAGCTCTTCCTGCCCCTAATGGGGAAAGCAACACCTAGTAATTACTAATTACTAGATATCACATAAGGAAACACTTCTCTGAAGCGCAATATCATAACCTTTTTCCAAACCGTTTTTCTATACTTCAACAGCTTCTTTTAGACTTGGTAAGCCACAACTTCCTTAGCTTCAGAACCACACGGTACTAACTTCCCTCGATGATCTATACTTCCACAACTTCATTATTCCAAAAAACTGCCCACCTAATTGAGCTAACAGGGAAGTTCATTGGAGAGCAGACACAAAAGGCAGGACGCCCTTCCTCCTTCACAATCCACAAAGGCGCCAGCTTCTCATTCTTCGGGCCATTTAACTAACGAAATCCCTTGATTTCTGAAAACTGGCTACAAAATCAATACTTTATTATTCTCACAACAATTGTTAGTTGTTACTACATTTCTCTAAACACTATTAGCATGTACTAATTTGCAAAGCTGCGGTACACAAACGAAGGATACATTTAAAATGCAATTTGGAATACGTAAAAGCACACTGACACAGTTAACCTGTCGATCATTGGTCAGATTCACTCATAGCTAAATTGTCATTAGTACTACATGACATGCTTTTGTCGAGAAAGGTTAACTCAATGACAACCAACTGATGTTATTATTTATTAACCAAGTGGTCAAGGGCTTTGAGTTCATCAATGTTAAAAATATATAACAAGGTGAAACTATCGTATGTTTCACCCACCTCACACGCTCTACTTGGCGGGATCACGTGGGTTAGTTGCTTTGCTTACTACATGACATACTTTTAGTTGAGGCGTAAGTAAATCAAAACGTAAACTCATAATTAAACCACAGAAGAAAAATTCCCTCCAGCTCGATACAATTCCAATTCCTTCGACATCAGAATCTTTCCTCAAATCTTCACCACACGATACCCGAAACCACGACGAATCCCGCCCAAACAACGAAACCAAATCACAAAATCGTCGTCACAAAAAAAGAAAAAAAAACTCGCGATCAATTAATTACCTGAGGCGCGGAATCGATGCCTAGGGTATCCGATCCAGGCCCGAACCCGAAACCCTAGAAAACCCGACCTGATTTCGCCCCCTCGAATCCTCCTCCTTGTAAAATTTCCCTTCGATGAAAAAAGAGGGCAGATAGTTTTTTACGTTTGTGTGGTGTGTGTTTGCGTGTGGAAAGGAAGGTGAAACGTGATTGGAAAAGGGGATGTGTGTTGGTTCGAAAATCTCTGTTTTTGTGGTTGGTAGTCGGTTTGGTTGAGCAAACAGAAGAAAGAAAGGGACAGGGCAAAGAGGGAAACACACACAGAAATGTGATGGTATCAAACGTATCAATCTGTATGGTTTTCAAGTGGGGTGTCAATTTATATGGCTGTGGTATAGACGGAGGGAAATCGAACACATAGGTAGGTGGTGTTGTTCCAGTGAAGGCTTAGGTTTCCAGGAGGGTTAGTTGGAATTTGGAAATCAAAATTTGCTATTTGGAAATCAAGAAAAGAGCCTCACCCACCGAAGCCTTAGATACTTGGCTAAAGCACTACGGTCTCTTTTTCCTCCTCTGCATGCCGAACTCTTTCTCCCTCTTTTCTTTCGTTCCTTTCGTTTTTCACCATCGAAAAGGATCCTTTATGAAAAACTCTTCCAAAAAATCACAAAATGAATCTTAAATCTTCTCAAATTCGTTCAACCTTTCAACCTATCACTTATTTAAGCTAATTTCATTTCAATTACTTAGTTTGTGTTGATTTTTGGAGTGATTTGAATTCGAAAAGTGAATATATGGATGTGAAATTGTTGGGAATGTTGAATTGATGTAGTAGATTGGAAATTTGTTGTTAGAATTGATGAATTATGTTGCCATTGATGATTTTTGAAATTGAACGGGATGGAGATGGAATTTGGTTTCATGATTGATGAAATTAGGGAATTGACGGAGATGTGCCCTATTCATGGTCCGAAACGGAACCGATTGCACTATTCATGCAGGATTTTTTTTTTTTTCTTGTTAGATAAGTTAAATATAATTCGTTATAAAAACCCAGAACATAAGAACACATGTAACTTAAGAGTTGTAGGTGCACTAAAAGATATTATCATGAAATGTAATGTAACTTATAGTTACAATAAACATATGAAGAACAATCTTTTTTACTACAAAAACGATGAAATGCATGTTAGGTTGTC
Source organism: Drosera spatulata (assembly GCA_035668315.1). Lineage (NCBI taxonomy): Eukaryota > Viridiplantae > Streptophyta > Magnoliopsida > Caryophyllales > Droseraceae > Drosera > Drosera spatulata. The sequence goes on along the minus strand of JAOVYX010019543.1, from coordinate 22,843 downwards.
AAATGTGGTATTTAGATCCAGAAGGATACACACGAAACACAGTTAATTTGTGTTTCAATAATATTAGTCAATAATATGATAAGCTGTTAATTGTTTCATTGGAAAAATTGTGTTATTTAGAAAAGATTTTGTGTTAGATCATTAGTGAAAAAATGAAGGTAATGAAAAATCAGTTAATGCTTAAAAATCGGTGAAGTCACGGACGATGAAAAATCAATAAGTTTAATGAGCATATGCTACGTTGGAATAGATAATTTATTATACGCATTATTTATAGAAATATATAATTTTTTTGCAACATCTAAAATGTTAATTTGATCCTTGATTTTGGAATTTTTCTTGTTTGTGGAGCGTTTATTTTGTATTAGGTTAATGACATATTTAATGCTTTTATCTTCTATTTATTTTCATTAGTTTTTAATTTATATGTTTTATTATATTAAGATTCATCATACAGTATGATTGGTTCCTGCCTTTGAGGCTGAGGACGTACTTACTGAGCAGGCGACACATAGGTCGCAGCGAGTATGGATAGACTGGGTCTTTGAGGGGAGGTTGCAGATACGACATGTCAATGGTGAGACATTTGAGGATTATCATCCTTAGATGGAGCGGTACCTCGTATATCTTGGGTTGTACGGAATGTACACTATCAACAGGTTCCCACTAAAGCCGAACCTCATCAGCGTTTTTGTTGTGAGGTGAAAACCTGAGACATGTAGCTTTCACCTCTCATTGTAGGATGTCGACGTCCTCACCGGTCTTCCCATCAAGGAGATGGCCGTATGTCGTGACGAGTCTCCTATTCGCGAATGCTCAATATCCATGTACTTGAGAAAGGAGGACCCATCTTTGTGTTGCGTATCAACTAGATATTCTTGCGAGATCTTCTAAGTGTTCATCCAGTGACCAATATCAGTGACGAGGAGGCTATTATCCAACATGCTCGTGCAGCATGCTTGTTGATACTGAAAGGTTTATTGCTCGTCGACAAGGGCAACAACTTGATCTCTCTGTTGTACCTATAGTATCCAGAGGATTTTAATTATTTTTGGGGAACGTACCTGGTTTTGCATACATATACCGGCAGCTTTGTATTTCTTCTCTGGAAAACTCTAATCAAATAATCGATATGATGCGCATCCTCCAGATCTGGATATGGAAAAGGTTTCCCGAGTTGACACCCGTGCCTCAGCTGGTCGGTGGCGTACAGGATCTTACGTATGGATGATGCGGATTTTTCCGAGCCTCCTGGGGTTTACAGGTGGTCCGAGTACAAGGAGTTCAAGGTTGTGGCTGCAAAGAAGATACATCAGGTCCGCGGCTGGACCTGCTCGCGGAAGACAAGTTCATATGGCAGCCGTACTTGGGCATATCTCTCCCAACTTAATGTTAGTCAGGTAATTTATTGTAAGCGGTCTTATTTAATACTCCCTTTATCCTGTAATTATTATGATGGCACTCACTTTGATGTCTAATTTAGTACGATTTGAGGTCCTTTTTTACAAAATGGTTGTAAAACACTAATGATAAATTATGAACTTTAATCCTGAACCAGTTTAAGGTTCTTCTGACATCATTAAGAATAGGAATAGAACGTGTCGAAACATGTGTCATCGCAATAATTGTGGGACGAAGGGAGTATTATTGTATTTGTAAATTTAACTTTAGAATAGGCCTAATAAAACACAAAATGGAAGCGGCTAAGGAGTGGTATGCTGCATCTTTCATACGAAGATTTAAAAAATACATGAAATTATGTAAAAAAATCTTTCAACACCCAGAAGTTATCTCACACAATGAACAAATGAAATTTATATTCCGAGTTCATTGAAATGTGTTGATCATGTGTTTACTGTCTCATTTACTTATTTAAAAAACAACTAAATGAAATGTTTTAATCGCATTTATCATTTATTCAACCTAGTGTGCAGATGTTGTACGGACATCCATTTGCAAATTACTAATCTTGATGCACATGTACAAATGGATTGCGAAAGCAAAGGCAAAAAGAAAACCATCGAAGGCAAAAGTAAAACCAAAGAATAAAGAAAAAAACAAAAGGCAAAAGGTAAAAAAAAAAGGTCGAATAAAAAAGCAAAAGGAAAGAATAAAGAAAAAGCAAAACAAAAGGTGAAAGTTGAAGCAACAACAAAAGTTAAAACATTGTCTCCCTCTACCTTTTTCTTTTATTTTATTTTTTTGCGTTATCACTCGTTCTGCTATAAATTTGCACAACAATCCCAGTTTCATTGCACAGTATCACTTCTTGCTTTTTTATCTCTCTCGATCTTGTGAAAACTCTCTTTTAAACACCCTAATCCACACTATAAATAGTCCAACCCACGAATACAACGATGTACGAGGTCAACATCACGTTACATTGTGGAGGTAGTTAGTTTTGGACCCAACGAACGGGGATATTCGCTGGATAGAAGGATTAGTAACGTGTTTTACTGCCAAGCTGCTCCGCTTCGATTTCGAGGAGTTACAACAGGAGACATGTGGTATGGATGTCATTTCGTTCAACCACAAGAACAGAGATATTGTACGCGAATCAAACTCTTCTTGCACGAATTATATGAAAAAATTTAGTTTCTGTTGCTTTATTTCTATCATGAGGAATAAAAATTGTGAATATTTTTGTTACAGATGAGCGAAAAAAGACAAGGTAAAAACATAAGACAAGATTCAGAGACTCGAAACAAACAATCCAAACAAGCATCAGGTCGGAGGCTTCCCGCTGAATGAATACAACGATGACATGTATACATTCCTCCATCAGTAGGTGTTGAATTCGCTCACAAACGAAGACGATGGCAACGAAGAGGATGACATCCAAGACATACCGTTGTCACTACAGGAACACGACTGAACAGGTTCGACTAATGATGTTGAAGTCATATTCTATTTCGGAGGTACTCGATGCACTTCTCCGACGAATTACGAGACGGATTGGTCCGCTTATATCGGAAAAACCAAGGTTGTGCCCATGAATTGCTCGTTCCATCTCGCATTCCTTTGCCACGTGGTTTTTCATTTCAAGACGACATGGAGAAACATCCGCAAAAAAATTATAACGTCCCGACTTTTCATTACTTATTAATGATACATATAACGTCTCAGTTAGACAAAAACTATACTTCCTGACGTAATCATAAGAATTAAACTAAGTTCACTTATACATCATTAGTTTAAAAACTTTTGATGCACTCAATCATAACTCAGAATATCACATTTGCAATGAAATTTACATCTCTTTCAAAGATCAAAATATCTTTCACACACAAGCTATACCTAGCATCAAATTTTTAGTCACACTTCTCCTTCAAGTCTTGGTCCTGTAAAAAAGAGAAGAACAAAGACACAGAAAAATAATAACAGTGAGTTATAGGAGCTCAATAACGTGTCGGTCACCTTACAAGGGGTTACATGAGAGAAGAAGGTAAGAAAAGAAAAGGAAAATGACCACTTAGATCCTTTATTTCGGCACTCTGGAACTACCATATCAATCCAACATTCACAACTATCGTCTCAAAAACAAAATGAGGACAGCCAATAGATACCCTCGATGTTATAATTGTACCCTTGGCGAGACTTATTCAATTTCAACTTATCAAGCTTTATTCAGCTTTAGCAAAAAGGACATCCGCGAAAGGGGATAAGTAAAATCGGAGCTTAGGGTCTCATGCAGTGAGTTTCCCTAATACCAAAACGACCCCACAAGGTTGATGAAAAAATGTCACCATCAAGTCATTGTATAACACAAACAACAGACACAACGCTCTTTGTATTTTATACCACGGAGTTATCTCACCAGTTATGGATTTATACTCGTTTTACTTACTCATCCTCATTATACCAGTAAACAAGGCATAACGCACACCATACAATAACACTCTACAAAACTCAGTATTTAGCACACAGCACCCAACACCTGTAGTCAATATTTACGTCAGTCATATTCAATGACTACGTCCAAGATTTCAATGCATATTATTATACTCACGGTATAATAATACGCATCGTTAAACAAAATAAATCTAAACGTTATCTTTTACCACAGTTCTTTACATACACACGTTCAGCCTCATCCTTAAGTGACAACGAGTAGTGTCTTCGAGTCCTATAATATAATAGGATATGCGTATTAAGACACACCCTTGTGAATGATTATTCACGTTATATAGTTACGCATATTTGTTCGTACTTCTTGAAAAATCGTTATAGTAATATTATGTGGTGTGCGAAATTTTGCGAAAAATCTTCGATACTTACTTTGATAGTTTATGATGATAATTCTATGTATTTATCATCATTAGAAATGTTTGTGAACATTTGGAGTTGTTTCGGGATCAAAACAGTTAATTCTCGAATTCTGTCCAACATGATCCTTCGACGCGTTTAAATCTATAACTTTCGTATACAGCTCCAAAAATTATTTCATACAATTCTACATAAACTAGACTTCCTAATCTTGACATTAAATCAGATTTTTTATCATGAAACGTTATCAATAATAGTACTTTATTCGTTCAATTTTATATTTTTTTGTTAGATAAGACAGTTTGACCTTTTTTCACCAATTAGCTCATAACTCCTTATATAAAACTCCAAATCTGGATTTTTAAACTGTTCTACAAATTAGACTTCAAGGGCTTTCCATTTATATAAGGTTCATTTTCCAACTCTTTCTTTATAATTCCAGATTAAGCCACAAATTCAATTCTGTAACCAGTTTTTACAGATTGACATACCAGCACGTTTTGACTTATATCTTGAGATTCACAATTCTAAATCGTGATCTATCAACTTCATTAGAAACGAGACATATGAAACTTCAACATATATTAATATCACAATTTATAACAGATCCTATGATATCCCACGAAATTTGTAATTTTTGGGAAGCTCATCCTTACTTACCACGCGGATGGATATCTTGTGAAGTGTTAGTTGTTAAAATCAATTTCTCATCGTCTTGTTCCTCTCCGTGGCTGTCATCTCCTCTTCGCGTTACTTGTCTTCTTGATTCCAAGACATGATGGAAGAAGACGAGGAGGAGACAAGAGGAGATGGAGAGGAAATTGTGAGGAGAACTAAGATAATTGAAGATGAAGTGGGAATTAGAGAGTGGGGTGAGAGAAGTGGGTGGAAGAAGGAAAGTGGAGGAATCAGAAGAAGTGGAGGGAAAAGAAATATTGTGGGATTTGAAAATAAATCCCCACGTATTTGTATGACAGGATTTAATTTATTCGTAATTAGTATATTTTCGTCATAATTTCGACAAACAAAATTTATATTCCCATTATATAAATTACAACGTTCAATAATATGCTATTTTTATTAATTATCGAGATAATAATTTGGGGTATTACAAAAATCGATTTCTATCACGTTACTAACTACCTAAATATGAAGAGATCCAATCCTCGTATCGTCTAAGGGAACTAATTCATTCCCATGGACGAAAATAGGTACGAATGTTGTTATCCTTATAAAAGGATTCGATATCTGAAAAATGTTTATTTTCATAAATAACATCTCTAAATTTTTACTTTTATGTACTAATCCTCATGCCATATAATGTTTATTCTCCAGACACATGAAACATAACCGTGTTCAATATAATCGTGTTCGAAGACGGTGCCTGGATAAAATATCAAAGAAGATGGATTACAAGTAAAGCGCCACGGTCATTGGCGTTGTGCCATGTAGGCTAAAGCGCCACGGGCCATGGCCCTTTACTTTTGAGGTGAGCGCTTCGGGCAGTGGTATTTTACTTGTAATTTGTAAAACACCATGGCCCGAAGTGCTTTCTTTGTTATTTCTATTTAGCAATTTTTTGTTTATGAACGGATGTTCCCTTGGTTGGAAGATAAGCAATCATTTGTCTTTATTATTTAATCATGTGATGGATTAAGTCATTTGATTATCTGTATTGAGAAATGCTAGGAACACTTTTTGTAATGTCCCAAAAATTTTACGATAAATTATTGTCTCGATAATTAGTAAAACTAGTATATTATTTAAAGTCATAATTCATTCAACGTGATTATAAAATTTGTTTGTCAAAACTATAACGAAAATATGTTAAATACATATAAAATTAAACCTAAACACACAAATATGAGATCCTTAACATCCCTCTTGATTTTTAAAAATTTTCCCTCCACTTTTCCGGCCACTTCTTTCTCCACTTCTTCTCATTTACAACTTTTCCTAACTATTCCACTATCAACATCCTCTTCTCTTCATCTCTTCTCACTTCATTTCAATATAACATTGTCCCAACTCTTTCTCCTCTCCGACTAACTCTCAATATTCTCACGGAGAGGAGCAAGATGGCCAAAGCTCGGTCTCGTCATCAAACACTTCGCACGGTCTAATTCATCATCCATTGGAGCTCGTACACACCATAGTTGAACTTGATAAGTGAAGGTGAGCTTCCTGACAATTATACGAAGATTAGAAACCTTGTGTAAAATTATAAATTCTGAGATAAATTCGGATTTTAATATATGTTGAACCCTCACATGTCTAGTTTGTAGTGAAGTTAATAGATCATGATTTGGATTTGTGAATTTAAAAAAATAAATTAAAACGTACGGATATATTAATCTGTAAAAACTGATTATTAGAATGACTTTCTAATTTGCCTGAACTTACACAGTATAAGTTAGAAGACAAACACTATATCAATCGAAAGGTCTTGAAGGATAGTTTTTAGAACAGTTTAAACATCCAGATTTGGAGTTATATGTAATGAGTTATGAGCTGATTAGTGAAGTAAGGTCAAACTGTCTAATCTAGTAGAAAATATAAAATTAAACCAATAAATTGCTATTATTGATAAGGTTTCATAATAAAAACTCTAATTTTATGATAAGATTACGAAGTCTAGTTTATATGCGATTTTACGAAATAATTTTTGGAGTTGTATACGAGAAGTTATAGATTTAAACGCGTCGAAGGATTATGTTGGACAGAATCCGGGAATAAACCGTTTTAACCCCGCAACAACTCCAAAGTTCACAAACAGTTGTAATGATGATAAAAACATAAAATTATCATCATGAACTACAAAATAAGTATCAAAAACTTTTCACAAAGTTTGGCACCACCACATAATATTATTATTACGGTGTTTCAAAAAGTACTAATAAATATGCTTAACTTCATAATGTGAATAATCATTCACAAAGGTGTATTTTAATACGCACATCCTTTTATATTATTAGGATTCGGAGACGCCACTCGTCCAAAAAGGACGAGGGTGAACGTGTGCATGTGAAGAACTGTGATAAAAGATAACGTTTGGATTTATTGTGTGTGGCGATGCGCATTATTATACCGTGACTATAATAATATGCATTGGAATCTTTGGATGTAGTCACTAAATGTGTCTGACGTAAAATACTGACTACAACTGTTGTGTGCTATGTGTTAAATACTGAGTGTTGTGGAGCGTTGTTGCATGGTGTGTGTTATTGCTTGTTTACTAGTATAATGAGGATGAATGTTTGAAGGAACTGTAAATCCATAAATTGATGAGATTACTCCGTGATATAAAACACAAAAAATGTTGTGTCTGTCATTTGTGTTATATAATGACTTGGTGGTGACATTCTTTCATCGACCATGTTAGGTCATTTTGGTATGAGGATATCTCACTACAGGAGACCCTAGACTGCGGTTTGACTGATCCCCTTTCCCGAATGTCGCTTTGCTAAAACTGAAGAGAGTTTACTTACGAAATTGAATAAATCTCATCAAGGACACAATATAACATTGAGGGTATTTATTGTCTGTCGTCTCTATGTGATTGATATGGCGGTAAGTATAATAAAGTCTTGAGTGAACTGTTGAGTGCAGCAGTGCGTGAGAATTGGAATGGGGACCTGTCGTGTCACAGTGTCATTGTCTCATTTTGTTTGATATGGAGGTCTTGACTGTCATACCATAAAGGGTATGACAATAGTAAATGACGTTGATAATGTCTGGAGTGTCAATTAATGTGTTGCGTCAAACGTTGTTACGTGATTTTAAATGTGTTTATATGACTAGGGTGAATCACTAATATGCTTATAATGATAATTGTGAATGCCAAATTGGCAAGATAATTCCAGAGTGTTGGATCAAAGGATTTAAGTGATCATTTTCTTTTTCTTTTTTTTCTTTTTTTTCTCTCGTGTAACCCCTGATAAGGGGACCGACACGTTATTGAGCTCCTATAGCTCATGGTTATTGTTTTCTGTGTCTTTCTTCTTCTCATTTTTATAGGAGTAAGACTTTGAGAAGAAGTGTAATATAAGATTTGATGCTAAATGTAACTTATGTGTGAAAGATATTCTGATCTTAGAAAAATATGTAAATTCCACTGCAAAGGTGATGTTCTGAGTTATGATTGACTTTATCAAAAGTTTATAAACTAATGATATATGAGTGAACTTAGTTTAATTCTTATGACTAAGTCAGGACATTTAATTTTTGTCTAATTGAGACATTGGGCCCATCGGCAATAATACCATGTGGATTCCTATGAAAATATCAAAATAGTTGGGGCGTTACAATTTCTTTGACACTCTACCCATGACTACTCTCTTTGTAATTGGTGGAAAAAAAAAACTACATTAGCAAATCACATGGATCCCAGAATTAGTTATCATAAAAGAATCGGTAGAAGGAAGAGTGTTTAACGAGAGAGTGTCCAAAGAGAATGTATTAAGCATTTTCCATCTGCATTTCGTGTTTTGCACATTCTGGGTTCGATGAGTTGTGTGGGTATATTGGTATTATACTAGAGTATTAGTTCTTCCTCCAGAAGATCACGATGTAAGAAAAAGAGTTCTGTTGGGATGATTTTAACAATCATGCATATCCGGAGTATTTTTTTAAGTAGTTGTGTGTCTTAGCACATCGTGTGTCAAGTAAAAAAAATAACGGTTAAGGTTAAAGCAAAAGAGATAGTGAGTTGAGATTCAATATCATGTTTTAGCCAAGACCATTCATCTGTATGTTTAAGTATCAATCGTTAGATCATCACTTAACATATAGTGTGTGAAGACACACTCTTTTTTCTCTTTTTTATATCCTCTATGTGAAATGTCAAAATTATTGTTAAGAAAAAAATTACATAGTGAAAAATCATAATCTCTCTGTCCCATAATATATGCAATATTAATCTTTTTACATTGTCATAAATACTTGTAACATTTCTTGTTTTAATTAATTTTTAATGTAAAAAATTAATACTAAATCAATTATGTTTTGTTACAATACACCCCACTACTAAACATAGATTCATCACCAAAATCCATAAAAACTCAGTACACACATAAATCTCCGTACGGAATCAAACCGTTGTATATAATTTGGGACGACAAGAGTATATCTTTATTTGATGGCAAAACAAAACAATATTGTGGAATAAACTTAAAAAATGCATATATATATATAATTAGAAAAGACATAAGCTTTTGCATTTCGAGAAGATGAAAAATACAAGTTATCTCAAACAAAAGGAAAAGCATTTCTACCTTTAATACGTAACAATATTGTGGAATATTTACAAATGTAAAAAATCTCATTATTCCTTTTAAACTAGATATTAACAACCCTGAAGTTGAAACACCGTCTTCGTAATATTCTGGATGAATTATCTCCACATATAAAAACTTAAAAAAAATACCACAAAGATATACAAGAATTAAAATTCCAACAACATACAATTCATTCATCTCATTTAAATCCCTAACATTATTCTCATCTCCACCCCAACCCCTACCATCATCCAACCCCCGTCGGAATCTTCTTCGGAATCATGCCACCGTCGTCAGAATTTTCGTTGAAATCGGACCACCGCGGCCAGAATATTCGTCGAAATCCGCCACATCGTCAAGATCTTCGCCGGAATATGAAACATAACGTCTGAATTAAATAAAAACAGAGCGTATGAACAAAAGTGAAATAAAACGGCAGTACAAAAAATGAATGGCAATACAAGACCAAAAATAGAGCACCTTAATAAAAAAAATAGAGTGTCTTAAGAAATAGAATGCCCTAAGAAACAAATCTAAATTATCCAAATTTCTATTTTTTTTTTATTATACAAACCCAAACACAATCAGAGCGCATGAATAAAAATAAAACGGAGCGTCTGTATAAATCAAAACATAGAGCATGAAGAAAAATAAAACAGAGCAGTAATACAAAAAAAAAAAAAAAAACAGAGCGACAGTACAAAAAAAAATAGACCGACACTACAAGACAAAAAATAGAGCGTCTTAATAAAAAAATAGAACGTCTTAAGAAAAAATAAAACGCCCTAAGGAACAAACCCAAATTATCCAAATTCCCTTTTTTTTTTATTGTACAAACCCAAACCCAAATAAAACTCATGAATAAAAATGAAACACAACATCTGTATAAAATCAAAACAGAACGCATGAATAAAAATGAAACAGAACGACAGTAAAAAAAACAGAGCGGCAATAAAAAAAAATAGAACGGTAACTTCTCAACCACAAATCCACCACAAACAAGCCACAACCACCTCTTCACACTCCGATTCCAACAATCCCTGTCAAAAAGTGAGAGGCTAAGGCTACATCTTGTTGTGTCTACAGCGTGTGTGGCCTAAAATTATTCCTTGTTCTTCACCAGTCAAATAAATTCATTAAGTATAATTAGAAGAACATCACTAGTTCATGTCGCCAAAAAACATATAGGTATCTCCTTGCACACAAAATTCACAATGCTGAGACTACAGATATGTCACTTTATGCCATTCTTTCAATTCACATCGCGGAAGGCACATAGTAGCTCCAATCCTATAAACTAGCCAACTAAATGTACACCAATCAAACAATTCTAATCGATCTTTACTGCCATCATCATGCTTACAACTAACAAATCACACCGCAATTAGTCACCAAACAAATCAAACATAACTGCCCTCGGGAACATGCCTACACCATCATCAATCGAAACCTGCACTCCACTACACTTCACACGAAGTACTCAAACCTCTCCTCATACATTCCATACGAAAATCAAAGTCAACGATGACTCGAAACAACGCTAAAACAAGAGAGTGACAAGCAAAATAACAAAACTTGAAGTTTAGCTGAAGAGTCGCCGAGCTCTTGAGAAGCAGAAACCCTAACACAACGCAATCCGCGACGAATCTGAACTCGTCGTCGTAGACTCGGCCAACCCTTGAGGAAGAGGAAACTGCTCGTGCTCCTGCGCTGTACCGAGAGAGAGTTAAGGAGAATCGCCGACGAAAACGATGATGGCTTCGTCGTCGTCACGGTTCCGAGACCGATGCGTAGTCCAATTTTTAGCGGAGATGGAGAAGCGGCGCAGATGGTGGAGAGAAAGTGGAGCAAGTTGTATGTTTGTGGAAATAAAATTGCGTATGTATCTTTTTATGAATATTGTTCAAAAAATATATGTTATGGTCATTTTCCGTAATATTTTACCGATGTGAAATTGTGATGAAAAGCTATATTTTTCAATCGAGATAAAGGGTCGATCGATAAAGAAATCACATACTTGTTGTAAAAAAACAAGCAACTTAGATTTTTTTAAATAACATGCTTATTGAATTATTTTATAGAAATGTTTTCGAGCATCATATATGCACACCATATATGCACTAATGTCATGACAACTTGAGCGATTTGGATTCCTCATCCGCATGTTATCGAGGGTACCGATTATTTTGATTTTTTGCCGTCGAATCTTACAATTGAAGATAATTTATAATGTTTCATATTAGAATAACTATAAAATGAGATCTCTGACAATACATGGATAACTCGAAGCCAACCAGTTGTTCATTATTGTCATGAGCTCATCAAGAAAACAAACCAAACTTTTTTGTATTTTGATCAAGTCACGAATCCATCACAAGCTTTTCAAAAACATTGATTGATCGTCTCGTATCACATGTCAAATTTTCATCAACCTGTAAATTTCATTCCTTTTCAAAAAACGCATACAATAATGTTAACACTATCACCATCTCCTGCTATAAGCTATCCAAGACTAAATTATACATATATCATGCACATGTCCAATTTTGTTTGTGATACTCTGTAAGTTTATCTATGATCATGGAAATCCAACTGTAATAATGATTTCATGAGATGATTATTTTGTTTAAGTTTAAATTTTTTTTTTTTGTTTTAATTTCAGAAGATTAAACATTAAATAATGATCGGTGAATCCTTGCTAGACACGGATCGATTTATTTTATGATTACCCCGGAAATTCAACAAGTCTTATAACTATATTTATTCATTCGGTTTGAAGTTTATGAGATACGGATCTCTTGCAGTGTTAATCTTTGTTGTCATTGTGCTGTTTGCCTTTTCTGATAAAAACACGTGAGGCTTTTTTATTTTCTATTTTTTCTCTTTTTTTTGATTTTTGATGAGGAAAATGAGCAATCTGAACTGACAGCACACAGCACCACGGCAGAGAGTCCTCTCCTGAAGTACACGTGGACTTGGGACTAGAGCCGTAGATGTTCAAATTAATGATTACAATTAAAAATTTATAATTGAAATTTTTTTTTTGTTTCAAATAAAATTTTAATCACTGACATATTAATTATCGAATCCAAACCTACTTTTCCCAAATTCATTTGATGTACACCAAACCGCGATTCACCAATCCGAATTCCCGATAACTGCTCACCAAATTCCGACAACTCAAAAGAAGAACATCAAAATCGAAAGGGTTTTCGCTGAATTCACTCAAAAGCCTAGAAAATGGAGAGAAAAGAAGTAGATGAAGAAGACGACGACGTTGTTTGCTTGGACAGATCCTTCTTCATCGACAACAAGTAATTTTTCCTCACCATCGAAGTTTCAATTTTTCCTTTTTATCTTCGATTTTTTTGCCTAATGAAACGAATTATTTGTGAGTTCTCGTTTTCCTAACTTTCCCTTGTATGGGTTGTAATGTTTCAGCTATCAATTAACCACATTTGAGTTCGGGAGTCTAGTTATTGAGCTCTACTGTCTCCAATCTGCTTCAAGTGAGCATTTTTCTGTTTGTTGTTTCGATTCAATGTAATGCTTTGTTTATTAATGAGTTCGATGTTGTTCGAATAACGAGATGTACAAAATGCTCAAATGAAAGCTTTGTGTTCAGTATTTGTATCTTTAACATGTTCCAACCATGTGAATGTTTGTTTTGGTCTTCAAAGCGTCAACAATGTACTTATTTGTCTCGTATCGAATCATAAATATATGTGGCAACAGTGTTTTGACGGGTGACCTCTTGTTCATGACATGTTCTATACAAAATTCAAGTTTGTAGTGAAGGTATATTATGCTAGTGCTAACTTGTATCGAAAGCAGTGTCGGAGGTTCTGTAAAGTATGGTGTTGGTGAAGTTATCAAGCTGGAGAACTGGGTCGAGTTGGACGATATGGTTCTAGTCCAATCGTTGCACTGAGTGAGTGTAAGTCCTTGCGTTTGTGCCAGTACTATTACCAGACAAGTAGCTTGTAAGAGGTCTATTGAAGCGTGGCTAGTGATCCAATTAGGTTAATTGTCGCAGAACAGACTCAATATGTTCATTCAAGATGATTAGTTTCACATTTTCTCAATTGGCATAAGCTTGTTGAACAACAGAAGCTGATAAGGGAAAACCATTGCCAATGAGATGCTTAGATGTTTGTTGTGGCCCTTGTTGCGTGAAATGTAGCTACTCTGTTGCTTATCATCTTGTAGTTCCACTAGGTGCAGTCTGACAGGTAGCTGATGCCCGACCATTGATGAGTGGAATACACCTTGGTCATGATGAGTTAACGGGTATCAGATTAGGTAGTATAAAGTAATAACATGACAAGCTAGTGTACTTCCGAATTTGATTGTATACTTGGTTAGTGATGGCGTCAAGAGGAGTTGGCTTAGTGGTTAACCGCTCCTATCATGATCGTGAGGTCAAGGATTCGATACCTTATGGCATTAAAAAATAGAGGTAAGGCCACGTACATCATCCTGTCTTACAGAGTTGTCCTCCCCACATTCTGCACTTGACAAGATTATGTGGGTACGTTTTTTTTTTCTTTACTTCGTGAGTGATGATGTTATGGTGAAATTCAAGACAATGTGAAGAAAAAATAAGTATGAGTTGTGCACATTGTTGTTTTCACAAGTGAATTGTATTCCTGAGTCCTGGCTCTTCTACAGCTGACTTTGATCTGACGGGACAGCTGGTGTGGCCTGGGGCTATGCTGCTAAATGACTATCTCTCCAAGAACGCTGAGATACTTGAGGGATGTTCTGTTATTGAACTAGGATCTGGTGTTGGTACGTAATGTCTTTTTTTTTCTTTTCTTTTTTTCATCTCTAGTCCCTACTCTAGTGCTTGTGATACTTGCATGAAGACCAGTAATAGCAGGACTGTTTCTGCATTTTTGTTTTACAGCGCATATTTCCACTCTGTCAGGTGCTTAACGAGTGAAGATTTTTTAGATAGCAGTTCTAGCATTAGTGGTTGGAGAGGCAAGTGCCAAGACCAGTTCAACAATGTGTATCACTACGTTAGTTTTCTAATAGGTAATTAGTTATGAAGTTTGCTCATCAAAACTAGCCAAGAATTCATTGGGAGTTCTGTTTGGACTTTGGAGACTGGACTGTTCACTATGGAGTTAATAGACTTGAAGATTATTTGATGCCTTTCAAATTTCGTGAGTCTACACGGAAGTAGACATTAAAAAGTATTTGGAGGATGTGTAGTTTCTGTAGAATATACTTGAGGGAGTCACGACTAAGATGGTATGGTCATGTGAAACGCAAACCAGTCATAACTTCTGTTAGGAGATATGAAGCTTGAGAGTTAGCATAAGTCAACAGAGGACGAGGGAGACCTAAAAAGTCCATGAGAGAAACCTTGAAGTATGATATGGCCTATCATAATCTTATAGAAGATGATGTACATGACAGATTGGAATGGCATCGTCGTATTCATGTAGCCGACCCCACTTGATAGGATAAAGGCTTGATTTGTTGTTGTTGTTGTTATACTTGTTACCTTCTTTACAGAGTTTAATGGTCAGTATTTGGAGGGAGCATTGCACTGTGGTGTCTATGCTTCACTAGATCATCTTGAAAATTTTCTTCTGATTTCTTTTCTGAATCTATGTTGACTGTATTGGTGGTTAGCTCCCTGTGAAAATTGTAGTTTTATGTTGATCGATCTAACCTGTAGGTATTACGGGAATGTTGTGCAGAAGGTTTTGTGATAAAGTTGTAATGACGGACCACAATGATGAAATTCTCAAGGCAAGGTCATAAGATGTGCTTTGGAATGTGGAGATTTTCTGATGTTATAATTAACAGCGAGTTATATTATATTTGCTTTTGTTTCAGATCTTGAAGAAAAATATAGAGCTTCATGCATCTGCTGAGGATTCTCCTTGTTTTGCTGGTAACGGAACTTTGTATGGGCATTTTCTGAAAAAATAAAAAGGTAAAAATACTTGAATTGATCTGATTGTTTGAATCAATCATCTCTCAGAACTATGTGCACAAAAACTTGAATGGGGTGATTCTGATCAGATCAATGGAGTTGTACAAAAATATCCTGAAGGGTTTGATCTTATTCTTGGAGCTGATATCTATATCCTTTTTTACAACAGGCTTTGGTATTTTATCATTCCTATTTTACAATATGTTAAGCCTTTCTGTTGATTGGCATCATAAAAATGATTCAATTAAAGAACTTCTCTGTTTGCTTCATATATGATCAGTTGGACAACATCATGCTTTTTTAAGGAATCGGGCACTCCAGTTTATCAATATCCATGTATATCTATGGTTGTCGCTCCAGTTCGGCCCAGGCTTTTCTGTTTGATTTCTCGATCTGCACAGTGGCGTACAAAAAGAGCTAAAATAAATTGGTATGGCTGTCTCTTGAATACGTCTCTAGCAATTGTTCTTACTGAAATTTTTTTTATGTGTGTGAGGGATAGTCCTTGACAATCCTCAAGCTTTCAACAATCTAGCATCCCGCCTCTATTTGAGACGGTGAGGCGACTTCTTCAGATGAGTGGCAAAGTAGATTGCAAGTTCATACTGGGCTATGTTTCCCGAGCTAAGATGTAAGTCGCTCATTCTTATACTGGTTCTCGTATCTGACACTTACATTTCTCATATCCTTTTATGCACAGTTATACTTGCAAGAATAGAGCTCATTTAACAGTTTGAGCAACAATCATTTTTTATGCAATATACTATAGTTAATGCCTTTTTTTTTTTTTTTTGGTAATGGATTCCATCCTTGAGCAGTTTCATGCCATAGCGAAACACCAAGCCACCTAGGTTAGAAGTAATTATAAGATGATACAAGATGGAAATGGTTCAGCTGGAGCTTCATATACGTAATAGCAAGTAGGAGGAGGGCAGGGATATGTTGGAGGCAAAAGAACAGCATTTGGCTTCTCCTCGTCCTTTTCCTTCCCGTTCTTCTTTTCTCCATTCTTCTTCCCTCCATTCTTCTTTTCTCCATTCTTCTTCCCTGCGTTCTTCTCGTCTCTGTTCTTCTTGTCATCTGGTTTTTTCCCTTTACCCTTTTAATCATCGGGTTTCTTCTCCTTGATTTCTTCGACGCTAATGATCGTCGCATAGCCTACCTTCTTCCTCAATGCTGTCGCCAAACCAGCCGAGTCAACATGGTCCCCTGTCACCACCAACTGATCCTTCTCGGTTCCTTGTAAGGCCACCGAGTCAACTCCTGCACATGCCCAAAAAACAAAAAAAATAGTTAGAAGCATGTAGTAGCATTAGCATCGTTGAGATTTGTGTTTTTAGTTCCTACAATTTTGGTGCAGCCTGCACGATGAAACAACCACATATGTAGATCCAGTCAATTTGTATGCTTTGCAACCCATGGTTTGGTATACAGATTTGCGACTAGACCATGTATGAGGGTTGAGGGCCAAGGGGTTCACCTGATGTTTGTCATATATATAGAGTTTCCTTTTTAACTTGATTACTTTTCAAAATATCTTTGTTGTTCCGTTGGAAATTTGGTCAAGATTTAAAGCATGAGTGCAAGTTTCATCACCTGTTGCAGTGGCGGCCACTTTCATAGCTTTTGTTCTGCATTTCTCACAGCTCATATGCACTTTGATTACAATGTTTTGCTGCACCAGCACAAAGAAAACACACCTGCAACATCATTATGGAATATCAATGTTGAAAACCGATGAGGAGAGGAACAAGGACGAACCTTCATGCTTTTGTCTATTTCAACGATGAAACCATGGAGTTGGAGACTTGTTCATTCCAAGTTTGTACATCATCTGTATGATATATAGTTTGGAGATGAGAAATAAAATAGTGCTTAAGCACTTGGTCTTGGTGGGTGACCATCAAAGGACCTGTTCATTGGGCTAAGAGGCAAGCACGATGATAGGAAGCCTTTCCTGGAAGACACATTCCACACTAGATTGCTGTGTTTCATTGGGCTTTTGCCTTTGGTTTGTCGCGCTTTTCCAGCATGTTGCGGAAATTGGGAGTTCTTCATTTCCCTGTGGAGTTAGATTCTCTTCCTTTCTTAATCATCCTTTTTCTCTCTATGCTTTTGCAGGATGGACACAATGGTCATTGCCGAAGCTGGTAAGCACGGGATGTTGATAGAAGAAGTTGCTGGTACTCGGACAATGCTCGGGTATCCGGAAGGCATTATATTTGAGATTACCATGAGGTAGTAATACAGCATCTCTTCAACCAAAAGCTGTCATAAAGTAGTTTTTCCGGCACATCATACGCTTACAGCCGGCCGTGGCATCTCACTGAAAGAAGCTCATCCAGGCTGGTTCGTTGTGGTGTGATGCCGGGATGATCATCAAGCCTGGCTGGCTTGCTGCATTGGCGTCATCACATACTCATAGGCACATCAGTAACCCTGGTCGGACTCCGGAGCGTTGTCATTTGCAAAGACACGAAGATTTAGGAAACATAGTGGCTGGATACTTGACCAAAATATGTTTCAATGGTTCATCTTTATAATTTGATGCCAACATATACAATGTTGAGATGCGGCTTTTATTGCAGCTCTCAAGATGCATTTTCACATTATAGTTTAATGTCAGGCATTGATTTGTATATGTGATGATAAATATTTGTCAAATCTCAGTCTTAAGAGATGGTATTTACCTTCTCGTTTGAATGTTGTGTTGAACTAGTGAGAAAGCAAGTGCTTAGGGAATGTTTGGTATCACTTTTAAATTTGTCACATGCTATAAACAAATTCTGAATTTTCTGTCACATAAGGGGAAAACAGAACATATTCCCTATTGGATCCATGAATTATGTGGATCAAATGGCTGCAATGTTCAGTACTACAGCTCTATTCTAAAACCTCAGCTGGCCAGAGCTTTTTCCATCTGGAAATCTCGTCGGCATCATAGAGCTTCCTAATACCTCCATAAAACCCATCGCCTCCGTTCCCTTCTTCTCGATGCTCCTTTCTGTTGATGGTTGCTCGCCTCCACCGCGATGAAGAGTTGTACTGGTTGAACTCTAACACGACCGTGTCTGTAACCATAAAATCACCAAAAGACCGTCATTACTCAATTGTAAGGAAGATCATTTACATACAAAAAGTGCAGATGGAGACCAAAAAGAACTCAGGTCGTTGTTACGTGAGAGAAATCTATATATCCTATAACTCAACTGAACACGTACTTGCATTGTGAATCGATTCCTACAAGGGGCTCAAAAGTCTATCATATAATGTGTACAAAACCATATGATCCGTAACCCCTTGCATGAATATGAAGATTATCATTATCCAATATGATTTCGAAAGATAAACGATGGATTCGTCCTCCTCTACAGGAATTAGACTCTAATGCATGAAAGTATTCCTAGGAATGAATCTTCGTTCTAGTCCTTAAAACATTTAGGTAAAGGCATTGAATATACTGTCTCGAAAACATAGGTTTCTATGCTGGTAAAAATTGGGACAAACTCTGACAAAGGACATGGGTCTTTGAGTGAGAAGTGAGGACCAATTATAGAGCAAGAAGACGACCCATAATTCACTGCTAGTATTCAGAACTTGGGAGCATATCCACCAAACCACATAAATGATGTTCAACTTGGTACTATAGAGAAATAAAAAGCCAACAAACTGTATTAGTCTCACATGCACTACACTTGTCAACTTGGTACATTGATAACCTAAGTTTTTATTTACTCCGTATTATGAATTCATATGCACATACTTATTCTTCTATAGGCGGGATTTAGATGTAGTGGGATCGCTTACCGCTTCTATGACAATGGCAATACTGTTGGTTCCCGTCGCACGATTCCAAGTGCCCGACTATACCATACCACCATCCTGCATTGCACAACGATGAACTTGTCAAGCAGATTAGCAAACAAATAGGTATAAACAGATCGTATCGTGAAACCGACGTTCTGTCTACTATTTTGTGTATTGCATAGTGTTTCTGATAACTATCGATGAAATTTCGTACACTAGTAGGTTTGGTTAATATCATTACCATAAGGGAATCCCTTGCTCCTTCTCCACTGGATCTCAATGTGATCACCAGGATGCAGATCACTCAAACAATCTGAGACATGAAGCTCATGAGAAGAAGTCTCAATAGGAGGAGCTCTTATCCTCTCCCATTGTACAAAATTCTCTATTGCCATCGCCCTTCTTCCATGAGGCGGATATCTGTGATGACAAACCAGATTCAATCGTCGATGAACGAAACCAAAATCACAATGAGATGCTTATTGATATGAATGTAACATGGGATTCAGGGCCCTTTACCTCGCGTTGAAAGTGTCTGTCTGAGAATCATAGCTGAGTTCAGCATCATAGCAGGATAACATAAACCCAACATGTCCATTCTGCACAACATATTTACATGACATCTTAGTTAGGACTAAAGGGAAACTCTAGAGCATCAAACTCCGAAAACACAATGAAAGGCGAGACGATACCTCGCGGTTGAAGACCTGAGCAGGGAACCAAAACCTGCCGGTTTCAAGAGCAAGATACCATGACATGATAGAGTCAACAGGCAAAACACTCTTCTTATTATCACGATCATCAAATTTCGATCCAAACATCGAAAATGGCAAGGCGCCGCATATGAGTTTGATCCATCCGTTCGTCTTAGGACCCTTCGAGGACCCGAGATTCCTCCTCGGATCAGTGAAGCATTGCCAATGGCAATACGCGATCGGACCAATAACCCTACCCCATTTCTGATTCATGTGTCTTTTCCAAAAGTAATCACTGGTGCATCTATCTCTCAATGAACTACAAACAACAGCCATGTTACATAGCCCGGAAGGCGAAAGCCTCTCGAGAATGCATTCCAATGCCAATTCAGGCAAATCTAGTACTGATAAGTCCTCGCTTTCTTGAACCTTGACATGTTTTGAGCTATTAGGAGCCCTCAGCTCCATCGACAAGGCCATTGGGAACTTGATGAAATTAACACAAAGGGTTCCCTTGATTGCACTTGAAATTGAATAAGACAATTCTTTCAAGATACAAAGTGGTAGAAACCTCACATCACTTGCCCATGATGGGAGAGGTTTGATAGAAAGGGACTTTATGAAGAAAATGAAAGAAATTCCAGTAACCAGAAACAAAATCATTAGAAAAAATTGATTGTTTTTCCTAGAATGACCTCAAACAATGCAAATCGAAGATTTTTTATTTTATTTTTTTCAATAATTGGATGAACCCACCGAAACCCAGAAGCAATTTCCTCTCCTCAACTCAAATCTTCAAATAAAAGATATCAAACACTCAAAGAACAAAACAAGCTTTGATAGATTACCAAACTCATCAACCGAGCAAGACGACTAAGCAATGAGCTCCCTTTTTGTTCACCTAATAAATGTAACTCCAAGATGGAGATGAGAGCAAGAGTCATGTGAAAGAAGAGGAACAAGATGAAAGAATAAGAAAAATGAGTACAAAAAGGGGAAACTGAAATGGGAAATTTGTCAAATAATTGGTGACATTTATGGGCATCACTTGTACCTGGAAAATGCCAAACTCGAAAGGGAAGATGAACGTATGATATGGATAGAATGGACCCTTTTTGCACTCGATACAAAGGCTAAATGCAACCAAATTAGATGCAGTAGTTGAAGATTACGAAGAAATCATAGGTGTGCCTAAGTATTGATTCTGCTATCCTAGCATGAAAAAGGAAAAAAAACCAACTTCACTTTTTTTGTCCAAAAAAATTATAATCCATTGATGAAGCATTTTTATTATAAAAATTGGTTTTTTGGATTAAGTTTATCCAATTATTTTATGATTTGTATGAATGAAAGAAGTGAGAAAAAAAATGATAATGTGATGAGTTAATGTGATATAAAATATTCTCTTCGTCTTAAAAAAATGCAATCTTTTGACCAGACGTACGTGTTGATGCAAAATTTGACATGCGTACAACGACAATCAAACGTAGTCTTTTTTAATTTATCATGAAAAATTAATGATTAGATAAGTTACGTATTACAATCAAATATATGTTGCGGGACGATCAAACGTGATTTGAGATGAAAATAAGACTTGTATTCATATGTATAGAATACATCAATGGTTTTTTGTAAATTTGTCATGAAATATCAATGGTTGTGTAAGTTACGTATTTCAATCTTGTAAACAACCGAAAAATTTGTGAAAATTTATTTTCTTGATAAATTAACAATAGTGGTAAATATCAATCGTTTAAAATTAATAAAACGAAGATATAAGATCGTTTGATGAAGCGATGACGAAAGGGTGTTAAAATGGGACAAATTAAACCTTAACCCAAATGGTTAAAAATGACGAACCATACCATGTCATGATCATGACCATGAAGAATTACATGCTACAAAAACTAAGGATCATAAACATGTAGTGATCATAAACAAGATATGCTAGGATCATAACAAAAGTTATACATGTTATAAAAACCTTTTGAGAATCTTGAACTTAAGTATATTAAGATTGTTACAAGAGGAGTATGTAACATAGCTAAGTAAAGAGGATGATTATTACGAGAGCTTGTTATTTGACTCCTTGACTTTCTAAGAGTGAAACAAGTGTAACAAGTGTAGATAAAAGATGATGATCATTAAGTTTGTAACATAAATAAGTAAGGAGAACGATCATCATGTGAGCATGATACTCAACGTGATGATTAGGATAAGGAGAATAATAATAACTTATCCTTTACATCTTTTCTTATCTTTACACTACATTGATTCTTCCCTTAACAATCATCACACTACCAAACTTTGCATTCCCTTTCAATCATCTGAACACTTGCTCTTACCTCTCATCTTACTCTCTCAATTCAGAAAATTCTCTTCTTACACAAAGACACAAGAAGAAATGAGGAGAAATAAGAAGAGGAAGAGAAGGCAAGCTTGAAGAGAAGGAGGAGATGAGCCTCTTGATTAGTAATTTTGTGAAAAACAGTAAGCTTTGAAATAAACTTAGATTTTAATATATACAGAAACCTCACATGTCTAGTTTCTAATGAAGTTAATAGATCATGATTTGGAGTTATGAATCTTAGGATATAAATCAAAATATGTGGATATATCAATCTATAAAAACTGATAATAGAGCGGACATTATGACTTGATCTGGAATTACTCCGTAAGAATTAGAACATGTAACGCCACGACTTTCCACGTAGGAAGACACGTGAGCGTTATGCCGTCACGGATCCGGTCCGTGACAAGGCTAACAACCGAATAGGTTTTAGGAGTACAGAAGTCAAGGAAAATACAAACAGTACTGTAGTCATAACTTACAGTCCCAAATACCT